>QTSX02004492.1:15201-106706 GCA_014839935.2 Entomophthora muscae | reverse complement strand
TAAAGGTATGCAGCTATGAGAGCTGGATACAGCCTGGTTTGGTGGGATGTTTTCCTAGGGCTTTACTATATTAGTAAATATATGAGGAAAACGTTGAATAGGATTAAAACAAACAATTTAAATAGTACTTTACTATTTAAATTGGTTAATGTTAAATACAGGGAAGACTTCTGCTGGAACAGTGAAACATTTAACGCTTCATTGCGTAAAGATTTAACAATTTGAGCATTAGAAATAGATTTCCTAGTTGAATTGCAGTGGAACTTCAGAAATGGTCTAGTTTTGCGCTCTAAAATATTGGTTGAGTTCTGGCATGTTTCCTGATGAATATGCTTGGTTGGATTCCAAAAGCTTAAAGTATAAGCAAGAAAACAGTGAATCAATACTTTAAGCTTTTGAGAAAGTAAGTGTGTAAGCTTAATTGATTTTAGGAAAAAGTGAGTGCCAATGGTTAAAGCTTTTAAAGAAAGTCATTCTGAAGGCGGAAATATTGGAAAAAGAAAACTATAATAAGGAGGCTAGCAGGAAGGTTACAGGGTCTTTTGGAGATCTTTTTAAAAAATTTGGTTTCTAGAAAGAGCTTGGTTAGAACTGGATCTGCATCTTAATGGTTACATGTCTGGTTAGTTTCTAGTAACCAGATGCCTTCAAAAACGTTAATCATTCCTTTCTGAAAGAGTAGCTGTTCAAAATGACTCCAAAACAGTGATAAATAAGAAGGTTTCTAAGAGGATCTTCCTTCTGTTAATAAAGACTATCTTGACACCTATTCTCCTTTATTGTGACATGGAGCTTCCCTAGTGATAATGATTATGAAGTTATTTAAGAGGATCATAAGAGGAAGAACCTTAGTCTGTTCACTCATGGAAAACACCTGGTTCAGGAATGAGTAAAGCGGTGAAAATAACCTTGAGATCCAGAATTTTTTTTACTGAAGATTATCATGCAACCGGCCTCCTAGATGATGGGGCTGCTTTGGTAGCACATTTGTTGCTGTGAAACACGTTTTTCTCTAGTTATCATTTGCCAGTGATGATTGGGTAGAATGTTCTTTCCATAGAACAAATGTCTCTAAGGATGACAACCCCAACCCAGCCAGTCCTTGGATTTAACCCAGAACACACCTTGGTGACCTCCTAGGAGTAGGAGCGCCACAGGCATTGTTGTGGGGTTCTCTCAGCAACACAGCTAAAAGGGATAGATTAGTACAAAAGGAGTGGATCCCTGCAGATGGTAAATGCTCCTGCTGCGCATGGCTTTTGTTACAATGGTGCCAGAACCAAGGAAGGTTTCCCTCCTCATCTTTATACCTACCTGGTGGGACATCTGATCCCTGGGCCACTAATGGGTTTGGTGGCATCCCCTTCAGTGGCACCTGGGATATGTTTGAAACTACCTGTATCTGTGTGTGGGGGGGCAGCATATCATTTTCAGCTACACTACAGCACGTTTGGGCCCTGTCCAAAAAGGTGCCACACCAACAAAAAAATCTTGCAATCAAACAGTTGGGCAACCATGCAGGGGTACAATTTCTTCCCTGCTCAACCCCTCTCCAATGGTTTCAATTCACAGGTTCACCCATAAGGCTACCTTTTTGGGGTTTGTGACATGAGGGCCTCATTGATCCCCAGCTGGTTGAGGTTGTTGGCAGCTGCTTTTGTACTGCAGAGACTGTTGCACATAGGCTCTCATGCGTGCAGGGGTGCTATTTGTATGTATGCCAGCATGCTATTGGATACATCTTGGGCCAGGGCAGTGAGGACCAAATTCTGTGGTTTATCCTAGATCCCCCAATGATTTTCTGGATAGCCTTTAACTACAGCAGGCCGGGTATTGGTGGCTGCCTGGCTGCCCTTGAATCAAACCAGGATCAGCAGCTGTAAGAGCCAAGATATCATCACCTATTTGAACCTGCCTTTTTTGGGGAAGGAGGGGGAGCTATATGCTCTTCAACCTCAATCCAGTGCTCCACAGTAGTCACTGTCCCAGGCTGGTTCAGCGCAGAGCTGGGAGCCAAGTTTGGGACCTTGCATCAGTATGGTTGCCATACCCCAAAGCACCAATGGCCCAGCAGGTACTCTGCCAGCCCCAAGAAGTGCACAACTGATCACACTATACATTCCTGCTCTGGGGGATTGTCATCTGAACTGGATCCCTTTGTCTTGTGGGAGTGAGATGACAGCATGGTAACCCTTCTTGCCAAGGGGTGAGGCAAGGGATTCCCTTTGGATCAGACTTAGCAGCACACACAGACGGAAGCATATCCTACCCATTACACATGTCATTCACCATTAAACCCATCTTGATCAACAACGGTACAGGTAGCAGGATAGTGGCACCCAAGTGGGCAGAGCAGTTGATTAATTGGGTAACAGCGTCTCTTTAATGCAATATAATCCAACTATATCTTGCAGGAAAGTGAGGGGTTGCCAACATTGGGGGAACAAGGAATCAGAGGCTGTGTAAATGGGGGTTGGAACTTTGTACTGCAGTAGGCGCCACAAAGGAGGAAAAGCAGCAGTGGCTGTCAGAGAAGCGGTATACACAGGTCTTTGGTAAACCTGTTGGCTCAGAAAACAATCTGGAACTATCTTACAAGGCCAAGCCAGATGATTGGGCTTCCCTAGATCTAGAACTGGGGATAAATTAGTCTTGTTGGAAACTGGTCCAACAAATCCTGCTTCACATCCAGGCAGTACAAAGGCGCTTGATTCCTTAAAGGTGTCAAATTGTCAGGAATATTCCTGACATAAACCAAATTATTATTGAGGGGGCAATGTTGGAAAACAATGGAGGGGTACCCTGTCAAGAGTAAAAAATCCAATAGGGATTTTCTCCCTTTAATCAGGGAAATAAAAATCAAATAATGGGAAAAACAGAATTAAATGAACGCCGGAATATTTTATCATCCAGGCAGGTGCCCGCCACGCCCCCCAGCACCCAGCCAGCTGCCAGCAGGCCTCCCGCCAGCCCACCTGCCCCCCGCCAGCCAAGCCCTATCCAACCACCTGCCTGCCAGCCTCCCACCTGCCAGCCTGGGCCCTGCCAGGCAACTGCTTGCCCCCCAGGTCCCAGTCAGCTGCCAGCCACCCACCTGGGCCCCACTCCACATCCAACCAGAAACCCCCATGCAATGAAGCCAATCAGAAAAGTCCCTGGTTGCAGGGAAAAAAATGTTGAATAATTCCTGCCATTCAGAACAAGAAGAAATTCAGGATTCAGATTCCAAAGACTATTCCTGCCATTCAGAACAGGGAAAAATTAAGGACTCAGATTCCAAAGACTATTCTGGCCCAACAGAATAAGGCCAAATTCAAGTTTCAGGTGTGAGCAGCAATTCTACCCATGTCCAATGAGATTCTGAGGCACAGGTCCTATGTTTGAGTCTAGACCCCAACCAAACCATGGCTTCTAAGACAAAATAGATCCTGGAAATCCCATGAGTTGTCAACACCACCTGACCACATGCCCAAGAGAGATCATTGGTTCTAGTTAAGAATGGCCAAAACTCCACAGATTGCAAAGGACAAGAGTTTGGCCACCTTCTCAACCCCCAATTCCCAATTCCATGTTCCAAACTTTGGGGGTCCCCAATCCCTTGCTTTCATTCCCACTTGAAAACCCTTGCACAGGGGGATGCACTATAAATAAGGGGCCCCTCCTTGTTAATAGCTTGTTTCTATGATTGAGCTTAACACCACCAATAAAGCTAAATATCACTTAAAACTTAAGTCAAATTTCACTTGTTAGCCCTAACCAAACCCCTCCAATCCAAGGAAGATGAACCATCTCATCTTCACAGCTGTGCTTACAGCTTGACTTGGGATTGGAGGCTATCAACAGGGACTAGAGTTCTTTGGACCCTCATCAGAAGGGTTAGTTCATGATCCCCACTATGACCCTGGACAACTCAACTCCTCCCATACTGGTTCCTGGCCTCCCCTGGTGTCTCTGCATTCCCCACTGTCTATTGCGGTGTACACCTCCATGTACTATGTGTTAACCTACTTTGCCGGGAGCTTCAGGAGATACAACATCCACACCAAGGTCCTCCTCTGGTTGATGATCATCTACCTGATTGTCACCGCCCTGACTGATTTCCAATTTGTCAACCTCCTGCCATACTTGCTGCAAGTAGTACCTACCATATCTGGGTATTAAAGTATAATAGCACCCCCACAGGGGCTATCCCAGCAAGCCTCAGGAACAACATTGATCAAATGCCTGACTCTCTTGTGTGTGACCTCTCTGGTTGCACTTATCACTACCTGTTACACCTGCCTTATATGTTTCTAAACTCTCCAGCCTAGAGGAGATAAGACTTATCCACTGGCTACCCACCAAGTACAGAATATGGCCCTTAACCATCTATCCAAGGCCACCATCCATTCCAGTGAGAAGCAGGCCATCTTCACCTTGCTCTCATTCTCTCACACTCTATTTGAATCTGAACCCTCCAAATACACCACAGACGTTCAGAAGGTGCTCCATGTGGCTAACCAACCCACCAGTCAACAAAAACTAGTTTGCAGCAGTCAACCTCAAGGAGCCCAACTTACGTCATGACTTCCACACCTTTAGTCAAAGATTACTAGACTCAGTCAGCTCAACTGAAGATATAAATGACACCCAACACAAGCTATACTCCCTCCAACAAGGAACTCTTTCCACAACCAGTTACACTAAGAAGTTTTCCTTGATTAAAGAGGCTCTTCAACTAGATGACAATGAAGCTTGCTATCTCTACTACTCTGGACTCTCCCCACAAGTTCAGGAGTTCCTACCTCACCATAAATTCCCTGAAACCTATGAGGAAGTAATTGAGGAAGTGCAAGCTTGGAGTGGACGCTACAAGGAGACCCTGGCCAAGCAACCCACCCAGGTGGCGGCCATCCAGGTACTCCCCCCTAAGGCCAACCCAAAGAGAAACCCCTACATCCAGGAGTGGTCCCTAAACTGGGCGGTGGGTTCATGCTCTCCAGAAAAGAGAAGGCCCAGTGAGTAGCTCATGGGTTCTGCATGTGTTGTGATATGAGGCACAGCATAGAGTCATAACAGGAAATCCTAACCTTAGGATTGGATTTGTACTAAGTCTTGGTTAGAATGGCAGGGAAGGCTATGCAATTAACTTGTGGCCCTGAATGAATAATATCTACTAGATGTGGCTAGAGAGGCGCCAAAGTACGTAGAGACACAAAGACAAAAATGTGAACAGAACTTAATTTTATTGGAAATAGAAAATGGATTATATAGTGGTTTGCAATACCACAAAACAATACCAGGACAGTAGGATCACTTGCCACAAGCATGAGTGGGGCAAGTGAGTTGTGCAGGATCAGGAAACTGAACAATTGTATTTCCCAATTTGGTGCCAGCCTCATTTTGAAGGGCAAAGCAAAAGAAAGAGATTTGTCCTCAAAATAACCCAACAAAGGTAAAATCAAAACATGGTGAATGGCGGCATTCACAACATTGCCCCCTCTAGATTAGCCTTAGGGGGATGATACTTGCAGAGGATCTTAGCATGCACACAAGAAAAAGGTCAACCACTAGAGAGGAGCTTTAATGTATACTCTGATCCTTGCTTAAAGGTCACTTATAAGGGCCTAATCCACAACAAGTCTAGCTTATGAGATTGTCCTCCTACTCTGTGTTGATAATACAAAACATGGTCTCCAATGGCAAACTCAGGCAGGGGGGATCTCCTGGCATTGTCAGGAGAGAGCTCCAGCAGCTTGGTCTTATATGCGGACGTGTAGGCAGTAGACTGTATATCAATGATGTGGTTGACTAGATCTTTGATGTGCTCATCAGGGTTCATGGCCTTATCAGAGGAGAGTAGGGGGACCCAGGAGCAGCAGGGTAGTGGCTTCACAGCCATACAGAATAGCAAAAGGAAAATACCCGGTGACACAATGCTTGCTAAGGCAATAAGCAAAGAGAGCATCAGGTAAGTATAGATCCTAGTTGGGGGTGTCAGAGTAAGTAAGCTTCCTCATGATAGAAACCAGAGTTGAGTTGGCGCGCTCAACTGCCCCATTGGTGGAAGAATTATAGGGGGCAGTGAAAGACTGGTGAGACCCCAAGGCTTCAACCACTGAGGTCACTAAATTGGCGTTGAAGTTATTCTCATTATCAGAAAACAACACCTGAGGGCAACCATGGCAGAAGAATACATCTTGCAGCAGAAAGGCAGTGGTAGTCTTGGCAGTGATGTCTTTAGTAGAACAAGCTTCTAACCACTTGCTAAAATGATCAACAGCAATTAGGATAAAGTGGCAGCCAGAGTGGGAGCAAGGGAGAGACCCTACAGCATCAATACTGACAGTGTGAAAGGCGTGTTGAGGGGGGACTAGCTTGAACTCATGAGCGGCGGCTTTAGGACTGTGGTGGATCCAGGTCCAACCAGTCCATCCTGCCATTATTTGGCCCTTGACTCTTATTCCTGTTACCTTCCTTTGATGAAGCTTCAAAGAGCTTTTTCTCCAGAGAGGCAATTTTATGGGACAACACTTTGTTATCATCCCGCCAACGGGCCATGATCTCAATGCTCTTTTCCTCCCTTGCCCTTAAAGCCTTAATTTAACAATTTGCCTTTGCTTTCACTTGCTATAATATTTTGTCCCATCCTACTAACAGGTTCCAGGAATCCCACGCATAGATTTGGTTTCCTTGGGCAGGAGTACCTTCTGTTGCAAAGTAATTGGAATATAACTCTTCAAATGCAGCCTTTACTTCCACCAAGGATTCCTCAGGCACAGTCTTGGTGACCTCCAAGCTTGCCCAAGCTTCCTCCAACAAACTTTTAGGAACCTCTTTCCTGGCAGCAGCAGTTTCCACGCAAAGTACTCCAAATTTGGTCCTTTCAAAATTTAACAAAGCAGACATAATAATTGAAAAGGTAGTTGAGGGAAAGCGTCAAAATTGACAATATATCTTTATTAAAGTTTAGCTGTTTTTGCTTATATACCATTTGGGGCATATTTGGCTGAAAACCCCTCTGGTTCCTGAATCAACCTATGATTAATCTCATGTGATATATGACGTTTGAGTCATCCAAACCTAGATCTTTCCCTAAAAGATCTCCAATATTTTTCAACCTATGAGAATCAACCTACAATGGGAGGAAGTCACCTGACTCCATCCATCCCAATGTACCAATTCAGCATAGAGCTTCCTCAGCTCCCGGCGCCAAAACCCTGTGGATTAAACATCCCAAAACTCAGCCATTAATGTTCCAACTGGGAACCAGCTGATCAACCCTGAATTCCTAGACATCCTTGCTTTTATTTAGTTATCTTCACATTTAATGGTTTTTTGCCTTAAACCCTATTAAAACGCGTTGAAACTCAAACCAGGCACCACTGCAGCGCCCAGGAACTTTCCCAGGCAGCGCCCCAGTGCCTGAAAAATTTGATATCAGTGCCTTGGCACTTCAAAAATTCATTAGGTGGCGCAGCGGCGCTTTTAACCCAAAATTTGGGGGTTTACTTATGGTTGACCTTAACCAAACTTCTTGATACAGTCAAGGCAATTTAATCAATATAAAATCCTCATTAATTATATTCCCTTGTATTTATTTATTTATTAATCTTCCCAATTAATTAAACAGTTTTTGAGACACCCAGTCTCCCATATTGACTCAGTCAATCTTGCCTTCTGTCCTTTTATTTAACCTAGATATCCAGTTTTCAGGAATCTTTACCTTAAGACTTCCAATCTAACCTATCTACATACAATAATCAGAAAAGCAGAGATAAATTTATATTTTGGAGCATTTATTTGGCTAAATACTCAATAGTGACTTCTGTACAGTCACAAGGACGTTGGAGCTGACAATCATGACAACTAGCAATAACATCTGGGATCAGCAAGCAAAGATTTTCCTAGAAGTAATTCTTCTGAATACAGGCATGGGTCTTGGCAACGCCTCTGTATCCCATCTCCTTATGGTCTTGCAGCACCAACAAAAGGCAAAGACTAGGCCTTACATAGGGCACGTAGTGGTCTTGTACCTTCTTAAAAAGTTGATTGTCACAAAATGAGGGTGTCTTCAGATAGCTTGGAAAGGGCAACTCAAACTTCCTCTGTCTTTATCTCCCATGACAAAGGGTATCCAATTAGTTCTTCTCATGTTTATTCAAGACACAAGAGGTATAAGCTACAGGGTGATCCACACCCTCATCATCCAGTTGAGCCAAGAAGCCCCAATAGCCAGGTCACTAGCATCAGTATATAAGATGAATTCCTTATTGTAGTCAGGATATAATAAGATGGGAGCCTCTTTGAGTTTTTGCTTGAGGGTTTTAAAGGCTTGCTGTTGACTGGCAGTCCATTTAAAAGGGACATTATGCAACAGCTGGACCAAGGGTTCACTAGTGTCAGCAAAATCAGGGATAAATTGTCTATAGTATCCCATCATGCCCAGAAAGACTTGGACTTCTTGCAAGTTGGTGGGTGGAAGCATTTTTTCAATGGCTTCAACTTTCTTAGTCATGGGGCAGATTCCTGTCTGAGTCACCTCATGGCCCAAGAATTCAAGGTGTTCCTTGAAGAAAGCACACTTAGATGGTTTTAATTTAAGTCCAGCCTCACAAATCTTTATGAACACCTTGAGATGGGCCAAGTGATCAGTGAAGGTAGCGCTGAAGACAGTTATATCATCTAAATACACTAAAACACATGAGAGCTTCAAATCACGGAGAATGGAATCCATGGCTTGTTGAAAAGTAGCTGGAGCATTGCAGAGTCCTTGCAGAATACAGGTAGGCTCAAACAGTTCTTCAGATGTAATGAGCGCAGCCTTTTATTGATCCTTGGGCAAAAGGTCAACTTGCCAGTATCCTGATGCCAGATCCATAGCAGAGAAGAACTTGGAGCCCCCAAGGCGGCAGAGAGCATCATCAATGCGTGGTAAGGGATAGGAATCCTTTTTGGTTAAGGAATTCAAGTGTCAGTAGTCCATCACAATAAAATGACCTCAATCCTTATTCTTCAGTATGAGCAAGGGGGAAGCCCATGGACTTTGGGAAGGAGCAAGCAGTCCAGCATCTAAAAGTTGCTTAAGCTCTTTAGACACCTGAGCATCTTCTACTTGACTGCGGCAATAGGGTTTAGCACAACAGAGGGGAGCATCACCGGTATCAATCTAGTGAATGATGCCTTTAGTTAACCCATAATATGTGCTGTCCTTAGCAAAGATATCCAATAAATGGTCCAGTAGGTCAAGCACCTCTTTCTGTTGAGCCAGAGATAGTTGAGGAAAGTCTTGGGTGGTGAAAAATGATAGGACTTGTGGCTCATCCTCAGGTAAGTTGAAGTCCTGGAACGTACCAAAGAGATGGAGAGATAGAACATCAAGAGCATTCAGCAACTTGCCATATCCAACAGTCTGTCCTATAAACATATGTATGGGGAGAGCAGTTGAGTTGGTGACCAGCAGTTGAACAGGGTCCTTATGAGAGACATCCAAGATTCCTGGACAGAGATAGGGTTTGTTGTGCCCTAGCAAGGGAGGAGAGTACAAATCTAGGAATGTACGCTTGGGCAGCTCATAAAATATTTGGGAGTCTAGTATAGCCTGAGACCCAGGAGGAATAGTCACAGCAGAAGTGGCCAAAAGAGGAATCCTTTCAGACACAGGACAAGCCATAGGAGGACACTTCATGTTAGAGGAATGGGTTTGGTATTTTTAAAAGTGAAAACAATAGTGGGATATTCCTAGGCACATGTCTTGAGGCGCTTCCCAAGAACTTTAACTGGATCTTCAAAGATCAGAGGGACTCCATATCCCAAGATAGAGAGGAAGCTGTCCTTTAAGTTGATGATCCCATTATATTCCCTAAGGAATTGAGTACCAAATAGCAGATCATAGCTCTTGTTCTCTAGGACAACAGCAGGCGCTGCCAAGAGCAGCTTGCCAAATTTCATGGGCAGAGCAGAATAAGCTCCTATAGCATGAGTCATGGACAGCCCAGCTGTGCCATACATTTTTGATAGTTAAGGTTGGGGGCAAGTTTGAGTTTCTTGACCAGCTTCAAGGAGAAAACATTAACAGGGGACCCTGTGTCTAAGAAAGCCTTAATTTTCACCTTTTGGATGGATATTTCAACACAAGTGGTGATGCAACCAAATGGAGGGAGGATAGCCAGAATGTCTTGGGCTTCTATTAGTTCTTTGTCTCACTTTTCAATCATGCATTTGAGGCCCGGTAACTCCTTATAAACCGTCTGGAGAGGGAGCAAGATGGAGACGTTTTTGAACACAGCATCAGCAACCTCAGCAGCTCCTTAAGAAGACTCAAAAAGAACAGGAGATCTCTTGGCTTGGGTGAGGTAAGGGAGAGAGATAACCTCCTTGGCTTCAGGCAGAGGCTTGGCAGTTGTAGTAGTCTTCCCAGAACGTAGCTTATAAGGAACTGTAATAGTTTCAGGGACGGGCAGGACAGAGTACCCATAGGCATCAGGATCTTCTACATCAGAATTGTCCACATCAGAGTCATAAGATATGTTGTGGAATAGCAGCAGAATTGGAGGAGCCTCATTTTCAGCAGGCTCAGAGTCAGCAATGGAGGGGGGAACTGGAGGAGACTGGGAAGGATTGTCAACTGAGAGCGTCTCTGCCTCTAGGTTGACTTTTCTTTTCCCGCCTGCTCTTTGGGATCAGCTTCTTCAACTTGAGGTTAGTGCAGACCCGGGAATGGTGATCTATTTGTTCACAGTTATGGCAAACCTGGCGTTGAGGAGGATTCTGCAAGTTTATGGTAAGGATACACGGCTCATGTGAAGACAAACCAGAGGTAGAGGCAGCACAATTTTCTTGCATAACTGCCCCAGAATGGATAAGGTGAATATCCTGCAACAATGTCTTCATGCTCTTCATGGAAGAAAGCATGGATTTATGGGCCTTGAAGTGAAGACACAGGAGCTGGTTAACCTTGAGGGCTTGAGCGCAAGCCATGTATGCTTCATGTGCAATCAACTGGCGGCTTGTGATTAGTTGTTGTCCCTCCAGGTAAAATCTATATGCAAATTCAGCTAGGGTCTCCTTTGGTTTAAAGGCAATGTGCATGAAGGCGTCCTTCTTCACTTCCAAACTAAAGTCACTACCAAACTTGTCAATCAGAAGCTGCTTCATATCTTCCCAGGCTTCAATGGTGGGTAGCTCTGGCACAACTACCTCTTGGCAGGTCAGGTGTAGACAGGTCAGGATGTGTCCTTTCTTGACTTTGTCCAAGGCTTTTCTCATGGAAGTTTCATAGATAGTTAGGAAAGCTGCAATGGTTGAGGTTCTGGGGTTGAAAGCTTGCTTAAAGGTAGGCTTGGAATGTGCTTCTGGAGTTGGGCCACCATTGTTGCTATCAAGTAAAATTATGTGTGGGGAGAATTCTGCTTCTGACTTGGTGGGGGGCTGCCTGGCCCACAGCTGGCAAACACTATCTTTGAGGGTAGTCAAGGTGTCAGAAGTGTGGGTGCCTGGATTATTAGCAAGGGTGGTCTGCCGCTCAGTAACATCCAGGCGCTGACCCTGTGCTGTTACTACCAAGGACAGTTCAGCCAGTTGGGAAGTAAGAGACAGGCCTACCAAAAGGCAAGGGGTGAACCTGTCATTTACTGAATCAACCACTTCACTTAGTTCATGTACGTCTTTATCAAGCTCAGAGTGATCTTGCTTCAGGAGGTCCACTTCATTGGCTAGAGCTATCAACTCTCTAGCACAATAAATGTGGGGGGCTCCTGATAAGCCAGGGCAACAACCATCTTTACCCACAACTTCAGGTGGACTAACTACAGTCGTCATTGCCTCATGCAAAGTAGCAACCTCTTGTTGTAATTCAGCAACCTGAGCTATCAGCGCAAGCACATGAGGGTCAGGCTGAGGGACTTTGGGGGGCAATCCTGACTGCGGATAGATGCTATTAAATCTTGAATGTCATCCCAGAGCCTCTGTTCTCTATCTGCTAGCTCATCAGATGGAGGAGAAGGCAGGGCATCTGCTTTGGAGGCAGATAGTTCATTTACTTGAGTCTGGAGTTTGGCAATGGTGGCAGTGGTGGCAGCCCTTTCTTGATCAAAGTCCTTGCCAAGTTTGCAGAGGCCCTTTGCAGCATGGATCAATACTTGCTGTAATTGGTCAAGGGAATAAGCACTGCACTTGTTAAGTTGTTGCACAAGTTGTTCAAAGTTGGTGAGATAGGTGTTTAAAGTATAGTCTACTTGGGCACGCCAGGGTGTTCCAGTTAGTTGAACTCATGAAGGCGCTCTCTGACATACTTGGGGATGGATTGGCACATTCTTTCAATGAAAGTGACCAAACAAGACTGGGAGGTGACAGAGTTGCTCTGATTGTTGAATACTAAGGAAAACAGGGAATGAATCCACTGCTGATAGGCCGCAAACTGATCCCAGTGATGGGTGACGGCGGCTTGCAACAACAAAATTTCCTGAACATGAAGCCCTAATACCATTTGATGATGGGCTAAGGCAGGTTGTACAAAGGAGGACAATAGATGTTCAGCAAAGCCAGCCGCCAAGAGGAGATGCTGGGGAAATTGTGGCGCTACAATCAATTTGTAGTATTCTGCCCAATTGAACTAAAGCTGGAGGCAAGAAATGGTCCCATCACAGGATATCCCAAGAGCTACTGCCATGACTTGTTCCAAGTCAGGGGTACCCAAAGGGTAGGCCACTAGGCAGGGATCACTCTAAAGGTTCAGCACAGTAGGGAAAATAGGTGGGTTGGTGATGTCTTCTTCAATAGGAGGACTGTTAATTTCAGGCAAAGTCAGCTCTTGTATAGGTGGAGGCAAAGATCCTGAAAACATAGTTGCAAAGGGGGTAACCAAGGGGTTTACAGCCCCTGTAGTGAGCACCATTTTTGTTGTGATCTGAGGCACAGTACAGAGTCACAATGGGAAATACTAACCTTAGGATTGAATTTGTACTAAGCCTTGGTTAGAATGGCAGGGAAGGCTATGCAATTACCTTGTGACCCTGAATGAATAATATCTACTAGACGTGGATAGAGAGGTGCCAAAGTACGTGGAGACACAAAGACAAAAATGTGAATAGAACTTAATTTTATTTGAAAATAGGAAATGTATTGTATAGTGGTTTGTGATATCACAAAACAATACCAGGACAGTAGGATCACTTGCCACAAGCATGAGTGGGGCAAGTGAGTTGCGCAGGATCAGGAAACTGAACAATTGTAATTCCCAATTTGGAGCCAGCCTCATTTTGAAGGGCAAAAGCAAAAGAGAGAGATTTTTCCTCAAAATAACCCAATGAAGGTGAAATCAAAATATGGTGAATGGTGGCATTCACAACAGCATGTACTGTGGCCTGGCAGGCACACTGTCAGGATTGACAATTCTTCCTCTCTGGAAACCCGGGCCTGGGAGCAGGAATCAAACCCTGATCCTGAAACCCCCTGGGCTGCCAGGCCTGTGGACCACAGGACCGCCTGCCCACGTTTTTTTGGGATTGAGCCCCCACAGGCTGATACCAAGAATGTTGACCCATGCAGTAAAACAAGCCAAACCAAGGAAATTATTGCACCAAATGGAAAACTAATCACAGCTCCTAATGAAGGTACTGATTTAGAAACTATTAGCTTCATGAACTTGAAGGCTATATCAGCAACCAATCAAGAGCCAACCCAGGAAAGAGGCACAGGCCTGCGGCCTGGTCCCATGACCACGGCACTAAAGCAAGATAATCAAGTAGCCAAATCAAGATCCTTGACCAATGAAAGAACTCCTGGGCCAAGTGCCATTTTGCTGCCTTTAGACCCAAGCACCCAGTTCCCCCAGCCCTGCCCTTCCCAATGCCCTGATGAACCCTTCATGGAAAATGTTAAGTTTGCAGGTGGGGTACTATATAGACCAAAGGACCCTGTGCTCCAAACTTATTCCCATTTTTGAATAAAGGTTATGTTATTTTGGCTCACACAGCTAATGCCTTATTTTGTATTTGCAGTCTATCAATTCAGTTCAAGATCTCCTGGCCTGCCTTCCCCACTGCCCGCAGTTCACGTCCTCCTG
Organism: Entomophthora muscae; assembly: GCA_014839935.2. Taxonomy (NCBI): domain Eukaryota; kingdom Fungi; phylum Entomophthoromycota; class Entomophthoromycetes; order Entomophthorales; family Entomophthoraceae; genus Entomophthora; species Entomophthora muscae. The sequence continues at coordinate 92,662 of QTSX02004492.1, read as the reverse complement.
GTGTACCCTTTGGACCCGTCCATTTTACCAACTACCCTCTGAAATCTGAATACAAGGAATACACCCCAGAAAAGATACTTGAACTCAATCCCTTGGCCTGCATACAATCTGCAATTAGATACAACTGACAAGGCCTGTGGATATTTTCAACACTCAAGTTGTTCAGAGGGAAATTCAACTATCTCCCTGCTTACAACTTGCCCATGGAACCGCTTGTGACCCCAAAACCTATGCCCACTTCCTCACCTAGCCTCCCAACCAACCATTCTGGCAAGCTGTTTGGGATTGTGTACATCATCCTCACAGGGGTAATTGACACTATAATCCTGGCTGCCGGTCTGTGGTCTTGGGTCAGAAAGTCTTCCTCCTACCTTTTGATGTTAGCTCCCCTCCTGTGGTGGGCATTGCCCGCAAAAAACATGGCCTGAGTTACCCCTGAAAATGACAGGCCAGCCACCCAAGACTGGATCCCTGACACACACAGTCATGAATTGACCTACAGCCCACCCAAATCCCTTTAAACCCCCCCTCAAACCCCCAACCATTGATGGCAGTTGACAAGGAAGGTAATAAAGAAACTACCTCTCTCTACTCTATGGTGCCTATAACAATTTCCTCCAGTAATTCAAACACACACACCACTGCATTGCTAGACACCAGAGCCATGGGGAATTTCAGTGATCTCCTACTCCTAGAAACCTTAGGTTTGTAGACCCAACTGGGAGAAACAGCTCACTTAGCCAACAGAAGTATGCCTCCAGTGTGTAAAGCAATCCAGCCCACTACAGTAGAAATTTTCAGAATACCCTTTGAGCTCAACTTTTTGGCCCTGAAGGACCTGTCCTTCCCTTTCATATTGGGGATGCCCTGGTGGGAGCAAGCCAAATGCAATATCAATTGGGAAACACACCAAGTCAACATCTCCAGCAATGAGAAGTCAGATAACATGATATTAGAACAAACCACTGCCTCCTCCTTGAATGTGGTGGAGATCTTGCCAACCTTAGAGAGCATCCTGTCACAATATGAGGACGTTTTCAGTGAAGCCCCCTGCAAACCCTCCCCAAGCAAAGGGCTAACAACCTCCGCATTGAACTTATCCCTGGAGAGACACTCAAGTGGGGCAAGATCTACCCCACCACACACACCCAGGGTATTGTCTTAAAGGAGTACATATCAGAGTTGGTTGCCAAGGGACACATGAGGCGCTCCCAGTCCTTGTGCTCCTCCCTAATCTTCTTTGTGAAGAAGAGTGACAGGGGACTACAACCATGTGTTGACTACAGTCTGCTCAATGCCATCACAGTGAAGGATCACTACCCAGTCCCCTCTGTGGAGCAATTGTTGGATTTCTTGACAGGAGCATACATATTTTCCAAGCTTGACCTCCGCAATTCCTACAACCAGGTCCAAATTGTGGAAGGCAACAAATGGAAAACAGCGGTTTGCATGCAGTTTGAATTATACAAATAGCTGGTCATGCCCTTTGGCTTGTGTAACGCCCCCTCTGTGTTCCAGGTTCTCATGAAAAAGATCTTGTTTGAACTCCTGGATGTATGTGTGGTGGTGTACTTGTACAACATACTAGTATAACTGAAGGATGAGACTACCCACCTCCAAGACCTTGAGAAGGTCCTGTCCAGACTCCAGAAAGAAAAACTCTACTGTAAACAGAAGAAGTGTGAATTCATGAAACCTGAGGTAGAATTCCTGGGCTACACCATTTGAAAGGATGGATTTGTCATTGCCCCCTCCAAGTTGGCTGCAGTACTGGATTGGCTAACCCCCAATTCCAGGACCAAACTTAGGGGATTCTTGGGCTTGGCAAACTTCTGCAGGAAGTTCATTAAGGATTTTTCCAAGATAGCCCACCCACTCACCACCCTCATGGCTAAGAGCGTACCCTTTGAATAGTCAGACACAGCTCAGGAAGCCTTTGAAGCCCTTAAGATATCCTTTACCTCTGCCCTGGCTCTGAGAAGACCGGACCCCAAGCTCCAATTTTTTTTGGAGACCAATACATCAGACTTTGTGTTAGGGGCGGTTCTAATTCAGGAAGGGGAGCCTGGAGTATACCACCCTGTGACATACTTCTCCAATAAACTTCTGGACCGGGAACAGAACTACAACGTTTACAAGAAGGAACTCTTGGCAATTCTGAAGGCCTTCAAACATTGGCAAAGATACCTGGAAGGAACCAAGCACACAGTTATTGTGCGTACAGACCACAGGAACCTTTTATACTTCACAGAAAACAGGAAGATATGCCAGTGTTTGGTTAGGTGGGCTTTGGACCTGTCCTCTTATGATTTCAAAATAAGCTACATCCCAGGTCATACCAATGAAGCCCCCAACACCCTTAGTTGAAGGGAAGACCTCAACAATGGGGATCACTCATATGACCACTTCAACACTCGCCTGGTTATTAGGCCCAAACAATTTTTGCTCACGGTCCTAGGTATATCCCAACCCACCTCCACATTGGAAGATGAGATCAAGGTGGCCCAAAAGATTTGCCAATGATCTAAGGAATAGTGGACAAGATGAACTCCAACAACCCAAACCGCAACTACAAGCTGAGACAGGGTCTACTCTTCAGGCACAACAGATTGGTGGTCCCCCCAGGGGCTATCCAGGACCAGGTCCTCAGAGAGATCCACGACTCCCCTCTGGGAGGTCACAGGGGAGTAAATAAAACCATGGAAAGGCTCCGCTTGAACTACTAGTGGCCCTACATGTTCCCACAGGTGAAGGACTACATTGGTTGGTGTGTATCATGCATGAAGATCAAGCACTCTACGTAGAAACCCCACAGACTCCTTCAACCCCTCCAGATTCCCACCATGCCCTGGGAATCAATCTCCATGGACTTCATCACTGATCTCCCTCCAAGAAGGGGATTCACTGGCATTCTGGTATTTGTGGATTGACTCACCAAAGCGGCAGAGTTTGTGGCTTGTTCTAGTGGGATGACAGCCCTAGCTACCGCCTGCTTGTTCCTGGAGCACATCTACAGACACCATAGGCTACCAAAGAACATTGTCTCTGACAGAGGAACACAATTCACTTCCAAGTTTTGGGGCAAGATCATAAGGCAGCTACAGATAAAGTTGAACATGTTGACCGCCTTTCACCCTCAAACCAATGGGCAGAAGGAACATATCAACCAAATCTTGGAAACATACCTCTGAGCCTATGTCAACGCTAAACAAGACAACCAGTCAGACCTATTACCCTTAGCACAGTTCAGCTACAATAGCTCCTATCACTTGGGAACTAAGATGACCCCCTTCAAAGCTAACTATGGCTACTCTCCAAGGAATTCCTTCTTCAAGACAGCCAGGGACTGCTCCCCAAGCCAACAATTACTTCCAGACTCTCTGAGACACCCAGGAGGAACTACAGAGTAACCTAAAAATGGCCCAACAACGCTACAAGGCCCAAGCAGACAAGCATCAAAGACCCACACCCAAGTTTCCAGTAGGATCTAATGTATACCTGGATACCAAGAACCTCAAACTTAATCAGGTGGGACGCAAGCTTGGACCTAGGCGCATTGGTCCCCTCTAAGTCCTTCAGAAGGTATCAGCCACCGCCTACAGGGTACAACTTCCGGCCCACTCCAGTGCCCATAATGTGTTTCATGTATCCAGGTTAACAGCCAAGCGTGGTCCTCAACCATCCCATCAGGTTGAGACATCTAGACCTCCCCTCAAAGTCCTGCAACACACACCAGAATAGGAGGTAGAGGCAGTACTGAATTACCAAAAGATTTGCAATAAGATCCAGTACCTTGTCTTCTGGGTAGGGTACCCACCTGAGTCCAACTCTTGGGAACCAGAGTCCAACCTCATCAACGCCCCTGATAAGATTGCCCAGTATCATCAGGGAAAGGATGCTCTGGAAGGGGGAGGAAAGGCAAATGTCAGGAATATTCCTGACATAAACCAAACTATTATTGGGGGCAATGTTGGAAAACAATGGAGGGTACCCTGTCAAGAGTCAAAAATCCAATAGGGATTTCCCCCCTTTGATGGAGGAAAATAGAAATCAAATAATGGGAAAAACAGAATTAAATGAACGCCAGAATATTTTATCATCCGGGCAGGCACCCGCCACGCCCGTCAGCCCCCCAGCACCCAGCCAGCCAGCCAGGCCCTGGCCACCTGCCCGCTCACCCACCCAGCCACCAGCCCACCTGCTTGATTCCTGGGTCCCAGTTGGCTGCCAGCCACCCACCTGGGCCCCAGGCCCCACTCCACAGCCAATCAGAAACCCCCATGTAATGCAGCCAATCAGAAAAGTCCCTGGTTGCAGGAAAAAAATTGGTGAATAATTCCTGCCATTCAGAACAAGAAGAAATTCAGGATTCAGATTCCAAAGACTATTCCTGCCATTCAGAACAGGGAAAAATTAAGGATCCAGATTCCAGAGACTATTCTGGCCCAACAGAAGAAGGCCAAATTCAAGTTTCCGGTGTGGGCAGCAATTCTACCCATGAACAATGGGATTCTGAGGCACAGGTCCTATGTTTGAGTCTAGACCCCAACCAAACCATGGCTTCCAAGATAAAAATGGATCCAGGAAGTCCCACAAGTGGTCAAAACCACTGGACCACATGCCCAGGAGAGATTGTTGGCCCTAGTCATGAATGGCCAAACCCCCACAGATTGCCAAAGGACAAGAGTTTGGCCACCTTCTCAACCCCCAATTCCCAATTCCATGTTCCAAACTTTGGGGGTCCCCAATCCCTTGCTTTCATTCCCACTTGCAAACCCTTGCACAGGGGGATGCACTATAAATAAGGGGGCCCTCCTTGGTAATAACTTGTTTCTATGATTGAGCTTAACACCACCAATAAAGCTAAATATCACTTAAAACTTAAGTCAAATTTCACTTGTTAGCCCTAACCAAACCCCTCCAATCCAAGGAAGATGAACCATCTCATCTTCACAGCTGTGCTTACAGCTTGACTTGGGATTGGAGGCTATCAACAGGGACTAGAGTTCTTTGGAACCTCATCAGAAGGGTTAGGTCATAATCCCCACTATGACCCTGGACAACACAACTCCTCCCATACTGGTTCCTGGCCTCCCCTGGTGTCTCTGCATTCCATGCTGTCTATTTTGGTGTACACCTCCATGTACTATGTGTTTACCTACTTTGCTGGGGGCTTCAGGAGATACAACATCTACGCTAAGGTCCTCCGCTGGTTGATGACCATCTATCTGATTGTCACTGCCCTGACTGGTTTCCAATTTGCCAACCTCCTACCATACCTGTTGCAAGTAGTACCTACCATGTCTGGGTATTCCACAGATCCTCTGATTGAAGCTGCAGAGAATAGTGTGGATACACCAAGATACTCTTTGAGATCACACCAACCACTCAAGGGTATAAGTACTTACACCTTTATTATAAATAAACTTATCATTATCTTGCTCCAAGTAAATTCTTTTGGGATGGCCCTTTTGGGCCGTGAGTGATCCAACCTTGATTTAAAAGCCATTCACTGGCGTAAAATCCCAGACAAGTAGATTCCAAGCTCAGGTCTTGGCCCTTGGTTGGACCCCTGCAAATAACAGTTACCCCTCCAGGTTCCCCAACGTTTCTGTCCTTTCACAGGGCTGGCTTGGCATTTATTTGAGACATCTCCTCCTCGCAACATCACCAAAGGATCTGAAAATGTCCTTGTTAATGTGGGATTAATAGATCAACCAGATCCTTGCGCCTTTCTGGATAAGGGACCATGGTCCCAGAACTGTGAATAGTGCCAAGCTTCTGGATCAGATAACCCAGGTGGTTGTGGAATTCTGGGGGTACTAATGATGGTCAAGTTTCAAGGTATCTGTTGCTTAGTTAGATTGTGATGGTTTCAGCTAGTTGTTGCTGGGACGGTTGCTTGATTGGTCCATAGATAAGGAGGATCAGATATGACTTTTGATGAATCAATGCCAAATCCAAAGGGCTTTAGCAAGCGTCAACTGTTGATACAGGTAGATAGTTTAGCCTTCTGAGATATCCTGTTGGGGATAGGCAGGAGGGGTCCTTGATGAAGGGTAGTTGTATGGTCAGCGCCCCATCCTTTCTTGGTGAGATTCCTTGGAGGTAGTTTGCATATTAACCTATTGCTGCTGTCACTGTTGCAAGTGAACTGGTTATAGATCAGTGTTTGGATTGAGGTAGGCAACTGTGCAGAAAGGGGATAGAGATCTGGAATAAGGTGATATCTTTATTGAGAAAGGGAAGGCATTCTACTGTAAAGTGTAGCTACAGCACCACAAGAGGTGGTGTGGCAGCACACTAAAAGTATGGGTTGAGCTTCAAATAAACAGTGGATGTCAGGGAACCAACCCTGATTGGCCGGCTTGCTAGCGTTTGGGAACTGGTGGGTTGCGGACTGGGTGAGCAGGGCTCACCAAAGGATTGGTGCTAAATTAATGAGGTAGGATATCAACTTGCCCACCCACAACCACGGACCGGCAGCAGGAACAATAGTATCTATTACTCCCGTGAGAGTAATATATACAATTCCAAAAAGCTTGTTGGTATGGTCCAGTAGGAGCTTAGCAGCGGAGGCAGGCATTGGTTTGGGGGTGACAGGTGGTTCCATGTCCATTTGGTAGGCGGGAAGAAAGTTGTATTTATCTCTGAATAGGCAGGGTTGGTAATGTACCAAGGGCCTTCTTGGTTGTATCTGGTTAACTCTGTAGTTCTGGCCAAGGGATCACGGGCTAGTATGTTGTCAGCGGTGTAGTCCTTGTACTCAGGCTTTAAGGGGTACTCTGTGAAATGGACAGGACCAAAGGGAGCATCTGGCAGGCGGTACATAGCTGGCAGGCTGGCAGGGGGGTCAGATGATCTTTGAGTTAACTGGCAGATGACAAGAATAAAATACAGCAATAATTGGGGAAACTAATATCTCATAACCTTTATTTAAAAATGAAAATGGGGGTTGATCTCTGCCTGGAAGGTACTTATACCACACTGCCAGGCTTCACTACCTGGTCAGGTTTTCTGGGCTCGGGTGGGTTGGCATTGGGGGTCTCAGATGGCAGTGTGGCGCTCAGCACTGGTGGTTTGCCACAGACCACTTTGGGATGAGAAGACTTCAAATCCTTCTGTTTGTTGATTTGGGTATTGGGTGCCTCTTTGGGTTCAGTGCCTCCCCCGAGCCTTTGGGGGAGTTTGGAATAACTCTCATGGAGAAACTTGCATATTTCACTGAGCAAACCGCCGGTGTTGGGCGTTGGCACCTCAGGGAAATTCTCAGCATCTTGCACTGGCGGTTTGCTTGAAGAATCCTGCGGGACAGCTAAGGGTTTGGGTCCTGGCGGGCTGTTAACAACTTTATCAATCAGTAGTGGGTTATTGGGTTCCCAGCCCATGGGTCTGGCGGTCCGCGAAGAGTTTTGTCCAGGGTTTGACTCTGGTTCCTTATTTTGAAATTTAGGAGCATCCAAATTGTCATTCCTGACAGTTGAGGGAGGGTTTGTGGAATTGGCTTCACTTCATATAAGGAAAAAGTATCCCATATTTGATATCCAGGGTGGAATGTTGTTAGATACAGTATGGGGTGGCTGATTGAGCACCTCCTGTACATTGTAAGATACAGTGCCAGGTGAGGTGCTGGTCTTGGTTGCAGCAGTGGTTTCTTAGTATGGGAGCGGGTTTTTTCAAGGTAAAGGATAGTTCTATAGGAAATATAGATAACTTCATAGTAAAATAACATAGCAGTGGATTCTTATTACCTTTAGCAGTTGTTGTGCATCATTTTTGTAAATCTACATGGCCACGCTGCTCTAAAAAGTATTTCGAAGCCTAATCCTTACCAAGTAGAATGACCAGGGGACAGGTTTCTGCTTAAATGAAGAGGACTAAAACTTATTGGTCTCTAAGATTAAAGGTTAATATTGACTTTTCAGGGATGTTGCCATAAGATTGGGTTTAATTCTGAATGTTGACGTGCCGGGAGTTGGCATGCTGAATGAGTTAATTCTGGTGGTTCCTGGGTTGGATTCAGTCTTTGGGATGCACTGGGTTATAAAGGGGTTGCCTGCTTGAGTTTAGGTTCCATAGAAGCTGTGGAGTTGGGTGTTGTCATCCTTGAATGAATCAAATAATCCCAAACAAGTAACCCTTGGGGCTAGAGAATGGCTATAGGTTACCCGGGATTAAAGATAACGGTTGAAGTTTGAAATTGGGTTTTTTCTATATAGGATAATATTACTTCTGATTAAGGTTGTGATGTTTAATCTGATTGAAGCATCGATCTGGTCGCATGACTGTTTAAAAAATAACGATCAATCTATAGTTTGTTATAGAAGCATGATCAGATAAATGTAGCGAATGCTTGTATATCAGATGATTGAGGTTTAAATTAATTGTTTAAAATGGGTTGGTTAATAAATTAAACAATCATAGACGAGACTTGCCATAGATAGTGTATATGGTATGGTTAAATTAGCATTGTAGTTGGATTGATTGACTTTATCCGCTTTAAATAAATAAAATCAATACATAATGTATTTAGTACATTTAGATTTCGTATTTTTCCGCAGTCAAATATAAACGCTAAATTCGAATTATCTTTTTGGGTTAGTGGGGTTGGAAACTTTGTTCTATTTTAGGTAGCTATGAGATTGGCAAGATGGAAACTTGATCGGCTCGTTCGATTGGATGGCGATTCATTTGCGCTCTACTTGCAGCGAGTGGTTTGATAAGCGTACTGGTTTGATAGACTGGTGATGTAGGTGAGTGAAAGCTTGATAAGAAGGCCGTGAGGAATGGAAAATAACCATGTGTGTTGGATGGTATTCAGTATTGCTAGCGGGGCTAGTGAGGCTGGTTGCTGGACAAGAGTATGACTATGTGGTGGTAGGATCGGGCCCTGGGGGTGGGACAGTTGCAGTTGACTTGGCCAAGGCAGGCTTCTCCACTCTTTTAATCGAGGCAGGCCCTGACCACTCTTCAGAGATCACTAGCATCCCTGCAATGCACTTCAGCTCGTCCGAAGATCCAAACACTTCCCTGGATTTCACCGTCCATCACTACGACAAGGATGATGGGGGCTACTTCTACCCGCGCGCGGCTGCCCTCGGCGGGTGCTCCGTCCACAACGCCATGATCACGCTTTACCCCAACACCCGCGACTTCCAGGAAATGGTGAACATCACGGGTGACCGCGGCTGGAGCGAGGAGAGCATGCGCAAGTACCTCAGGCGCATCGAAGCCAACCAGTACGTTCCCAGGACGGCGGAGAGCGAGAAGATCCATGGCTTTGATGGCTGGATCCCCACCAGCATTACCAACCTGACAAGGCTGGGACCGCCCGACTTGAACATGGAAAAGGTTGTGTTGAAAGAGTATGGCGATCTCAAGAAGGATGGGAACGGCTACTTTCACGACAAGCTGAGCGTAGACACCGATGGGACCATCTTCCTTCCGCTAGCCATCGACAAGGAAACCTACAAGAGATTCGACCTTGGAGGCTACATCAAGAAGCACGCAGCCAAGGGCAAGCTAGATATATGGACAGACACCTTTGTCACCAAGATCCTCTTCGACAAAGACCTCAAGGCCCACGGCGTCGAATACTCCAGCGGAAAGTATCTCTATGGCGCAAGCCCTCGCTCGTCAGAAAAGACCCGCAGCGCCGCAAAGAAGGGGCAGGTCCTTGTCCGGAAAGAAGTCATCGTCTCCGGCGGAAGCTTCAACACCCCTCAACTCCTAATGCTAAGCGGAATAGGAAACAAGACAAAGCTGGAGGAACTCGGCATCCCGGTGGTGAAGGACCTTCCTGGAGTGGGCCACAACATGATGGATCGCTACGAAGTGCCCCACGTCATAAAATACCCAAACACCTTCCATATCCTCAAAGACTGCCACTACGAAACCAAGAAGACAGATGCCTGCTATGAGCAATACATCAAGAACAAGACTGGCCCATACATCGGCAATGGCGTGCTTAGCGCCGAGCTGATCTCGACTCGGCCTGAATTGCCCGAACCCGACCTTTTGATGCTGAATGTTTTTGCCGAATTCCATAGCTACCATCACAACTATTCTAAAGAGTTGGATAACGAGAGAGGGGCCTTCACGCGATTGGCATGCCTTGGCCACACCATGAACAACGGGTATGTCGAGCTGCGTTCAACCGATCCGTTCCAGCCGCCCTTCATCAACTTCCGCTACTTCTCGCATGACCCAGACAACTTGGATACGCTGGTGAAGATCGTCAAGGACCAGAGGACGCATTTCAAATCCTTCCCCGGAGAGTTCACCGAGCTGTACCCCGGCAAGGATGTCCAGACCGATGCCGAGATCCGAGCGTACGTCAAGAAGCTGGCGTGGGGGCATCACGCGTGCTGCACCGCCAAACTCGGCAAGAATAGCGATCCCATGGCCGTGCTCGATGCCAAGTTCCGGGTCCGGGGGGTCAAGAACCTCCGTGTTGTCGATGCCTCCTCCCTCCCCGTATTGCCAGGATACTTCCCCTCGCTGTTTCTCCACATGGTAGCCTCCCGTGCTGCGGAACTCATCATTGAAGATGCCTCACCCTAACCACTCTCTAAAGATGCTACTATCTATTAGCACTATTTATTACACCCCTCTCCAATAACTTATCCTTTAATCGCTGATTGAAATTAAATGATCAAGTTTTTATACCCCACGCCCTTACAATCTCCAGCTAATTAAAACCGAGATACCTTGATTTATCCCCCAATCAACCCACCGCTAGAACTCTTTTCAAACCCCCACCGGCTCGGGATCCAACTCAACCCAAAATAAATGTGCTCAGGAACTTTTTGTTTCGCTAAAACAAACCTCATCATTTAACTCAACTCCGAGTTCGATCTCAGTCAACTTATGCAAAGAACGGGATCAACGATAAATTCCAACCCCCGTTGCAAGTAAACCCTACCATCAGCTTTAAAAAATACCAACAACAGGTCATCATCGACCTTACAGCGAACCATCTCCATACCAACCTAGGTTGCTCCATCTCCCCATTTATATACCGAAAGATAGGCTCTCTGCTGTCTGCCCCATTGGTATCTCCACTAATGGTGCAGAGATTGATTCCTGGGTATTTAAGGGAAGCTCACTCTCTAAATAGATCCAAGTTTATCGTTATCCTGCTTTCGCATCGTTAAGCTTCAAGCACGCTCTCCCTGACGTCCAGGACGCCCTATATCTACCTCATCCTAAAGAATGGCAGAAAGTTGATCTGCTTTACTTTGCTGCAACGCCCAGGCTGCCAACCCCCGCTTAGCTTGAACTGCAAGCCTTTTGTGATAAAGGCTTTCCCCTGAGTTTCTCCCACTTCAGTATAGTAGAGCACAGCTCAACATGCTCCTTGCAACCACCTTCCCCTAGCCAGAATTCCCAGATAATCCATTGGTGCCTGAGATTTCCCTGGTTCCTACCTCTATCCCTGAGAAATATCCCTGCTATCTGCTCCTGGATACAGACTTTATCTTGGATGCATCCATTGGTCTTAGATCTTACCTACCTGGCCTTCTCCTGGGCAAGCCCTTCCCAAGATCAAGGACACCTTGCCCTCCTCTGACTGGACCCCCAATCAACCAAGCTTGCCTGAATTAGCTCCACCAATTCTCCCAGCAATAGTGTGTCTCTGTCCCATATATCCAGCCATAACAAAGCAAACCCCTTCCCAGCTGCCACCCTGCACTCTCCATGGCGGGTAACTTTTCCACCTTTGTTGGTGGTGCATGGTTACCCCCAAACTTTACCGGCCCAGCCTTATTTTTTGCCCTCCCCCATCAGCTATTTCCCAGCTCTGCCGGTTGGTGTTGTAAGGTCTGAGGCATCTGGGAAGATTGCTATGGGCAGAAGCCTTTAATCCCAGGATATCTATCCTGGCGGGGTATAGAGATGCTGGCAAGGGTTGCAATGATGACTGAACTGAGGCTCCTAATGACCAGTAAGGAGTGGAGTAGGGGCAAAGGCAAATGTTAAATCTGAGGATACAAAACAAACCCCAGCCTTAATAGCCAAAGGATAGGCTACAGATCCCATTTCAAGGTCCAGGTACTGATCACCACTAACCAGTGGATTGAAACTATTGGCTATCAAAGCTTGGGTATGGCTAGGAAGAATACCTACCTGCTGGGAAAGATGATCAAGGGGGACCCTGGAGTTAAGCTAAATTTTTCCAATGGGATGGGAAAGGGGAGACACCGGGCTCAAGAAGAACCAAGCCCCAGACCCTGAAACAGACCTTTTTGAGGTGCAAGTCAGACAACTTTCACTCCAGGTTGGGAGAGAAAGCTTAAGCTATCCATCCCCCTTCATCTTGTAAGGCAAAGAGTATGGGCAGGGAAGTGACTGATTTTAGCTAATGAGAGGGTATGGTTTAAATGGAGGTGCGCCATGAGACACGCCATCCTTCTAACTGGAAAAGGGTAAAGTACCCCCCAGGGGTGTAAAGACCCAACATTTGGGGAGGTATTCTAGCTAAGTAAGGACCCAAGTTTGCCACTTGGAACCTGGTGAGCACGGTCAAAATGAGTTAGAATGTTGTCATCCATCAAAAGACCTTTGCCTGAACGTTATAACAACCAAAATTACCGGTGAAATGCATGAGTACCTAGTCTACAAGGGTGTACATAGCTACAGACTGAGTGGAGCGAGGGAAACCCAGTGTGGGCCAGGAATACCACTTAGAGGAGCTTAGATGGGCTGGCCCCTGGTAAGAGCACGCCATTTGGATTATTGAATGGCTCATGCGGCTGATAGTGTTGGTGGCCCCCAATCCTAAGGCAGGCTGCAGGGACAGCCAAGAAGATGGGGTGGTCCATCCTCTAGTCCTGGACAAGGGCAGACAAAGCCTATTGGCTTTAACTTTCTGAAGGATAAAGGTCCTGTTTGATTTATGCAACACTGATTGAGGGGCAATTCACCCAACAATAGCACAGACTACCCTCAAGCGGTTGAGCTTTGCTATAGACTATTAGCCTGGGTGGGGCATGGATAGTGAAAAGCATTGAACAGGGGGCCCCAAACCTTTGGTGCAGTCTGGGATCCCCCTTTGGAGGTGGGATTGGAGGGGGGTTGCAAGTGATGGAGTGCTAATCTCTAGCTTGCCCAGGTTGGATGTCTGCTTAAGCACTGCCATGCACCAAAATCCCACTTCTGCAATCACTGCATTGGTGGCTTGGCAGGGCAGCTTGCCAGCCTCATCCAAATCCAGTAGATCCATAATTTGGGCAGTACTTTCCCTACATTTGGGGGGTGGGGATTGCCTTTTTTGGTTCCCCAATTCAGCAGTTTCCCCATCTGGCAGGGGTGGACAGTCCCACCGTGGGGGTACGCTTCCTCCCGCTGGCTGGGTGGCGGGCGGCCAGCCGTGCGGCTGGGGTATAGAACTAACCCTTTGAATTTTTGAACTTTTAAATTTGTTTTCAACAGCTTGCTGCTTTGCGGCAGCTTCCCCAACCAGGGGGACAGCGGCGACCTTTAGTTTTGCCCTTTAGGCTCAACTGTGCACCTAACCTTGTCTTGTAAAGGGTTTTTAGCAGGGATATTCCTGACAAAGAGAGGGGCCAAGCAAGCGCAGACAAGGAGATGCTTGGGATGCCAGCAAGAGCCCAGAAGAAGCGGAGAATCGTGTCTGAAGCCAAGCTGGCCTCCAGCAAAAGATAAGTGATCTCAGATACCAGAACTCAATCTGAGTTAGGATCTGTCAGGGTAAAGTAGAGAGAGCTTGTCATAATCAATCAAATGGGGAATGTACACCCAAATTAGGATGACATTACCAATGAGGAGGAGACAGTGCATGCTTACTTGGAAATGATAACCCTTGAAGAGTGAATAAGGAAAGGTGCAGCAGAAGATTATGCACAGGTAAATAAGAAAGACCTTAATTTAGGTCAACGTCAAGGAATCAGCAGCATAGATAGCCTCACATTCAATTCTGCGGGGTTCAGGGATCATTTCAGCAGGAGGTGGAAGATTACCAGGTTTTTGCAGAGATGAGAAAGCAGAATCTAGCAGTTGGGTTATTACAAATCTGATTAGAAAATATTGAAATAAGTGAATCATTGAGGCAAGATATTTATTGAGAGTAAACTATCAAACTACTAAGGTAGTTTGGCGGGGACAATTGTTACTTAAAGCCTTTGGGTACATCTTGATGAGGTGGCCTCCTTGTATGCAATATTTGGACAGCTTACAGATATCATCAATGGCGGTTCTGTAAGCTGTTACCTGACCTTCTTTGAGGTCAGTATTTGTTGACCAGCAGGTCAAGGAAGGGAAAATTAGGCCTGGGGCATCTGCGCCCCGCTCAGACCCAATTTTCTGTGCCACCACCCACTTGTGATTGATTGCTAGATTTAAATCTACAATTGCCGCAAGCGGACAGGGCTTCAGGCCAGGTTTCCCTGGGTGGCAGCGCTTTGGCCAAGCCACACCCAGGAAAACTATGGCTGTGAAAGGATCCTGGGGTTGAACCCCGCAGAGAAGATAGGTAAGCTTTGGGGATCTGATACCAACTCAAAGTTCAAGTATTTAGAGGACCAGATCAGGGAGGAAAGGGGTTTCCAAGGTTGGGTAAAAATGATTGCTTGTTGAAGTGTGTGTAAACTAATAGAATGATTACTTAAAAACAATTGCAGAGAAAGGCAGAGCCCTGACAGCTATACCAGCAGTACTCTCCTTGAGGATAGAAACCAGGCTTATGAGCCCAGTGCCCCTTTTGTAAAAGTCTGGAATTGGCATAGGATGCAAGGAGAAAGCTTGCCTTTGCTTGGTCAACCTGCATGTTGATCTGGGATCTGGGTGGTACTGGCAGTATAGCTACTGGGTAGATTGAGAAGCCAGAAGGTGGTTGGGGATGCTTGGAATGGATCCCTATATAGATCCCTTCAAGCTTCAGCCCTAGTGTAATATTTCTTTTTGGGATACTTAGCTGCTTTGCAGACAGCGCAACCTGGATATATCCCAGATAAAGAACATATGAAACAAGGAGACTTTTGCCGTTATATAGTTCCTGATATGTGCTTATTTGGCCATGGACAATAAAGTGAATCACAGACAATGGGAACCTGGAAGGAAAAAGGGCATTTGAATCCTTAAAGCGTCCTTGTGGTTAGCTGTAGGAGCCTTGTGTTAAAGTCTGGCTAAAGGGATTGTTTGGGAATAAGAGGGAGGGTGTGAGTTGTGTGTGGAATTTATGCAAGGAAGACAATGAAAGCTCATTTCTAGCAACAATTTCTTCACTATGCAGCACTGTGTACTTCTCTTCTTACATCAATGAGATGGGTAAAATAGAGAATAGCAACAAGGAGAGGCAAGGATTGTGGTGGCTGCTTTTGGTATTCATCATATGAAACACTAACCTAGATAAAAGGATCAGATACAGTACTATGAGTAAATAACCCACCATGATCATTTAAGTCCAAGAGTAGAGAAGCCATTTCCTTTGGATTCCTGGCTCAGACTATACTGTCAATGCTTTGAATAGTAATATTAACAAGATGGCAATCTGTGTATCCTGGTGGACATATAAAAGCACTGGAATCATACCCCTTGGATGGTGCCCTTTGCTTTATTGTTATCTTCTATTTGATGGATCAAATAGACTGTTTAGTTGCCCCTTACAACTTCCATGTCTCCAGCATGGCCTCCATGGTGGTCTTGTATCTGTATTGGCCTACATAATCAGCCAAAGTCCAATAAAGTAAAGTCCCTCTCAGGAAGTATGCAAAAACACCCAAAAATCAGCCAGTGGTTGTTTTTTACCGCTTTCTTTGTTATGAACATTTTTTGGGGCCATAGCCCTGGCAAGTTATGGCTAGTCTGTAGTAGGATATAGAAATTATGTCATTGATAGTTGACATGAGAGGTTGTCTAGAAAGCGACACCAAATCTGGACTATATGGTGGATTTTTGAACTCAGCTCATCCATAGCCAAAATGCTTAGAGAATATTTGTATCAAAGTTTAAACACTGCGCATCCACGCCTGGACCATCTGCTCAGAGACTTAAATACCATGATGGCCAAATTGGCACCTGACTTAAGAAATTTTATGTCAGGGGTTGGTTTGTAGTAGGAACAGCATGATAGAATAAGCATCCATGCATCAGGATGCCTTTTTAGAAAACATAAGCTTTTCTTTGATAGTTTTTTCACAGTTGTATATCCCATTAAACCATCTTATTAAAGTTGCCCAGGTGAGCTCAACCTGTTCAGCAATTGACCAAAAGCCTAGCCCTTGTCTGTTTAAGGCCATAATCTCCTGGAAAATTGGATTGATTACAATTTTTTGGCCTTTCTTTTATGCTGTGCATGAGTCTTCCTCCTTAGAAATATCAGGTGTTGATTATGTGGATTTATCCTTTAAACCAAGGGTATCATTGGCCAAAGTCAGATTGGTTTTAATTTCTTCTTGTACAAGAGTTCAATCATTTCCCTGATCAGTGGTTGTCTCCAAGTGGTGTGAAAACAACAAGTTGCCAGGTTTACTGGCAGAAACATACAGCTCTTCACCCTCGGTGTGTAGCTAAAGCCCTGGGTTTATACAACTACTGTAGTATCCCCTTGCTCTTTGTTGTTGACTATTTTAAGCTCTTGGTACCAAGAGTCAATAATTGAAAAATCACTATCCTGTTGAGGGTCTGGATGTATAAGCATTCTGGCTACTGCTAACCTACTTAACATCCAGCCATTGCCCAATTTAGTCCCCTTCCAATATACTGTTTGGCATACCAAGAATGGTAACCAAGCAATATCACCTGACTATCCAAGTAACCAGTGGCTTGAACCCATCTTGCACATGACCAACCCCTAGGTTTGATCCAACTAAATCCCTGCCACAGCCAAGTCTATATAAGTCTAAAGTATTATCCAATAAAATATACTTCTCTTCTTTCTTAATTCCATATTTGAAGCTTCCCCAAAAGGCGCTCCTTATCACTGGTAGCAGCTACAGTTTTTTGACCACATCCATTAGAGAGAAAATGACTGACCAAAACCCACCCACCTTTGCTCACGTACTCAACCAGGCCACATCCCAGGTGACCTGGAAAACGTACTTCCGCCCCACAACATTGATGAAGATATACCTAGTGGATGCACCATAGTCAAAGGTCTGGTCATGCCCAAAGCATGCGCCAAGATTATTCAATACAGTTGCTCTCTTCAACCATAAAAAAATGTGCAACCACCTATCACAGGTGAAGTGACCAACACCAAATACATTGGTATTGACAAGTTCTTTGGTAAAAACAAGGAAACATCATCAACTGGCTAGACCACTCAGCCGCTAAACTCTGCACCAGCCACATCCCCCATGAGAAATGGGTCCAGGAAGCCAGCAAGCGCTTTTAAAAGGCTGAAGCTAACTGGTTTGCCACCTGGGTTGGTTCACAAACTGATAACCAGCTTGACAACTGGGAAGAGTTCAAAACGGACATCACTCACAATTTCTGTGTCACTGAATCCCTCCAAGACATTGCAATACAGCTCAGAAATCTTCCTCAGAAGACCACTATCACAGCTTATGCCAATGAATTCAAGGAAATACGCTGCAAAACCAAAACCCAGCTCAAGCTGACAATGTACACACCAAAGCCTCATTCATCAACAGAATGAAACCCTCTATGCTGCCCTCATCCACCCAGAGGCCAACATCTCCATGCCCAGGCTCATTGCAGGAGCCAAGCGCGCAGAAAAACATGCAAACATGGAATATGCTGCACACAATAGCAATTGCTCCTCAAACAACAATGTCATAGAAAACTCCAATGGCAATAAACGCCAGAACACCAACCATAACAACAGCAACTCCAATTGTAACAATGGCAACTGTAGCCAAAGCACAAACCACTCCGGTCCCAAGAAAGAGGACATCACCAAAAATAACAACGCTGAAGTAGCAACCCACTATGAATCTGATCCCACATTCTCTGACCTCAAAGGTCTCAAAACAGAGGAATAGGGAAAAGAGGAGGGGGAACAGGCTTAAGTGCCCCTGTCTCCCCCAACATAACAAGAAGAAGTACCAAGACACAAACTTTGCTGCTCTCATCCCACGTGTCCTGCAATCCCCCATTTTTATGAACATAAAAATTAAAGATTGCTCACAACTTCTTGTCTATCCATGCACTTACAAATCTCATACACATAAAATTCTATTCAACTCTGGTGCACAAGACACTATGGTTAGCAAATCATTTTGTACCCAAGTACAAAATACCAGTTGTCAAATCCAACTTCAAATACGCCAAAATGGCAGACAAATAAAAAGTTCTACTCAAAGGCAAAACAACTCTCTTCAGAATTGACCTCCAAGGTATACAAACGTCCATCAAAGGACTTGTCATGAACAACATAAACTACAACATTGTAGCAGGCATGGACTGGTTCACCTGTGTGAATCCCAGCGTATATTGGAAGACAAAAACC
Source organism: Entomophthora muscae (assembly GCA_014839935.2). Classification (NCBI taxonomy): domain Eukaryota; kingdom Fungi; phylum Entomophthoromycota; class Entomophthoromycetes; order Entomophthorales; family Entomophthoraceae; genus Entomophthora; species Entomophthora muscae. The sequence goes on along the minus strand of QTSX02004492.1, from coordinate 74,229 downwards.
ATGACAATAAAACACAATGGAGTCAATTTCAACATTCTCAAATAACCCAATGACCTTGTTCTAAGAGACACAGTATTTGTCCAAGTCATAAATCAAGATGACTCTGAACATCTAACCAAAGACAGTACCCTCCACATAATGAGGTACTCCGAATTTAATAATATACAAACACAAAAGATCCAATGCCCAGAACTTGTGGCACTCCTAAATGAATACACTCATGTATTCAAGGAAGAACTCACAGAGTTACCCCCCCCCCACAAAAAAAAAAGAGATCAAACATGGCATCAACTTATGCAAAGCCATGCCCAAACCTGCACCCCTCTACAGACTCTCCCCCATGGAGACCCAAACACTTAAAGCCCACATCAAGGACAATCTAGCCAAAGGATTCATTTGTCCGTCCAAATCCCCATGGGGGAGCAGCAGTTTTCTTCATAAAAAAGAAAGAAGGATCTCTTTGCTTAGTTACTGACTACAGAGCACTAAACACAAGTACAGTAAAGATTAAATACCCACTTCCCCTCATAGAGGACCTATTTGTAAGGCTCTCCAGAGCAAAAAATTTCTTGAAAATTGACCTCACATCTGGTTATAACCAAGTTGAAGTTGAAGTTAAAGAGAAAGACATACCAAAAACCATGTTCTGCACGCAATTTGGGTTGTTTAAATGTAAAGTAATGAATTTTGGGATGACAAATACCCCAGCAACATTTTTCACCATGATGAACCAGGCGCTAAACAGACTCTCAAACACATTATGTTACCTCAACAACATCATCATATTTTCAAAAACAAAAGAGGAACACCCCACACATGTCTGCAAGACACTCAATCAACTTGCAAAGCACAAACTATACACTAAGCCTAGTAAGTGCCAATTTATGGAAAAGGAACTCCTGTTCTTGGGCCACATTGTCTCTGATGGTGGCATCAAAGCAGAACCAGATAAAATAAAAGCCATAAATAACATGCAACATCCTGCCTCCATTAAACAAGTTTGATGTATTTCCTTAGGTAAGCTACCATACCAAGAAAGCATCTAATACTGCGGAAAACTAACTGCAACAATCAATGACTTAACCAATGGTAATGCCAAAAAGAAATTCATCTGGACTCCAGAATGTGATAAGAATTTCCAATTATTATAACAAGCTTTGATTGAAGCACCAATCTTGCAATACCCTAACAATAACAGGTGCTACAAGCTCAATTCAGATGCCAGCAATACCGCCATTGGCGCAGTCCTGTGCATCTGCCAGCCAGGGCAGCAAGACTTCCTGCCAGTATGTTACAAAAGCAGAAAGCTAACTAATACTTAGCAGAGATACCCAATACATGATAAGGAATTGCTAGCAATATACCACACATGCAAGAAATGGAGATGTTATCTGGAAGGACATTTAAACGCCTGAGTACTAACTGACCATAAATCCTTAATCTATTTCAAAACTCAGAATGCACTTGCACGGCAACAAGCCAAATGGATGTCCTTGCTGTAACAGCTTAACCTGGACATCCAGTACAAAAAGGGGGCAGAGCTGGTCACAGCTGATGCTCTCTCTAGACTACGTCAGCCTAGAGAGAATCACCCTGGCCACCTGGACCCTGACTGGCCAAACCTGTACAACACTGAGTATAAAACCAAAGGGAAAGACCCCTCAACACATCAACTAACCCACAATACATTAGTAAGAAACAAAAAGTATTTCCATGTATTAAATGGCACAGTATACCAAATTATTAATGACAAACATATCCCATACATCCCACTTGCACAAAGAGTTGACACCATACTAAGACATCACCACTTACTAGGCCATACAAAGGCTAACAACCTATATCTCACACTAAAAGAGATAGTATGGTGGCCCAACCTCAAACAGGATATAGTTGATGTTCTGAAAAAGTGCACAGTGTGCGGGAAATACACCAGTACAAAGGCTCCTCAGCCAACAGTCAACCCTGTACTAGACCCTGAACCATTTAAGGTTTGGGGGCTAGATGTAGTGGGCCTCTTCCCATAATAAAGACAAACCAATGTTTCTTAATTGTAGCTATCAACTTTGCCACACACTGGCCCATCTGCTGGACAACAAAGGACCACAAAGCAGAAACCATCAACTGTTTTATTAACAAAGCAATCATAGCCAACTACAGCACCCCATACTACATCATAACTGATGGAGCAACCAAGTTATCAGGTCACGTAGTAAATCACAACTTAAAATCCAAAAACATTAAACACTCCACAACCTCTCCATACAGGCCACAGGCCAACAGTAGAGTAGAACACCTAAACAGAAGCCTTATCAGGACCCTAGAGAAAATAATGGATGGCAAAGCCAAAGACACATGGCTACTATACATTAAACATGCATTACTAGTATCCCAAGCCCGCACCAACCAAGGGACAGGCTATTCACCGTTTGAGCTAACCTACAGGTACAAACCAGAAGTAATCACCCACAACAAACAGCCCTACATAAAGATCCCCCCAGGGAAATCTCCCACAGTAGAGCAAGCACCAAACCTACAACAAATCCTTCTCAAAGCTAAAATAGCAGAAATGAAGAGGCTCAATACACAAAAGGTAACCTCCACAGAGGAACCACTTCCCATTGACTCCCCTGTCTGGATTCTAGCTGGCAACAGAAAGAAACTAGACTCAGTACACCAGGGAACAGGAAGAGTCATCAAATACAGGCCAGAGCACAACACCTACCTAGTAAAATTCCAAAGTGCCAAAAACCCAATTATCAAGAAATACCACAGAACCCATCTCTGCCTCAGTAAAGGAGAGCACTCAACCAGACTGGTTCCAACTAGTAAAAAGCTCCAGGAGTATCAGGCAGCAGCCATAAAAACAAAGCCTCATCCTGATGCACCAGAGTAACCCCTTAAGGGGGTGTCAAGGGTCTGGATGTACAAGCATTCTGGCTACTGCCAACCTACTTAACATCCATCCATCACCCAATTTAGTCCCCTTCCAATATACTGTTTGACATAACGAGAATGGTAATCAAGCAATTTCCTGACTGTCCAAGTATCCAGTGGCTCAAACCCATCTTGTACATGACCAACCCCTAGGTTTGATCCAACTAAATCCCTGCCACAGCCAAGTCTATATAAGTCTAAAGTATCATCCAATAAAATATACTTTTCTTCTTTCTTAATTCCATATTTGAAGCTTCCTCAAAAGGCGCTCCTTATCAATCCCTTGAAACCCCATTTAAAAATGCAATAAACCTTTGCTAAGGGATAAATATATTTCTGTTTCTCTGATTGATATAAGATGGGTTTATTATAATCTTACTACTAATACATGGATAATCTAATTAAGAAAATGGATTTTAACATTTGATACCATAATTTCCTAAATAAAATGTACTGTATTAGATGTTGGTATTTTCTTTCCTTTTTGGGACTTGAATTCAAATAAATAAATAAATAAATAAATAAATAAATAAATAAATAAATAAATAAATAAATAAATAAAGTGAAAATGCAATGCTGTTTGTCTGGGTTTGTTTGATGTATGTGCACCTTCTGTGCACTTGCCATTTGATAATTTTGTATTCTAAATATACCTTTTCTAAAGAAATTATATATATCCAGGTGTTGTTTAGGATCTAGAATATCTTTGTGTGAGTTTTGTTTGCTCTGAATTTTGGGGGTGTATCATCAACTTTGAGTGTGGCTATAATTTTCCACTAATGTTTGATATGTTTTTTGTGTCAGATTAGAATTATTAACGGCTTTTGTTGCCATGTTGTCATCAGAAAATAATTATGTCAGTCATAGCTTGTTTTGTGCACAACTTCAGTTTGCTTTAATCTGAATTTGGTGAATCCATCTAAACAGTTGTGAAAAGTACATTACTTAGTGTGAAGGGCCATCTTGGGAATATCTTCTATTGATGCAAATCTGGCTATACTCAGTGATCAGGTTGATTTTGAAGACACCTGACCCCTGTGAAAGAAATGTTGGGATACTAAACTTCAAAATCAAAATTAAAATGGGTAAATATCCATATTCATAAGCCATCAAATATAAGCCAAATATGAGGACAAAATACTGTTTAGTGAACTTTCCAAAGGTGAACTTAGGATTAAGCATAATAAGCAATGATAACCATAAAACTATAGGTGCAGTGCCTAGGAGAAAAGCAAAGGATCTTTTGGATAGAATTTAGGACATTGAGGGACTGGAGTATCCTCCTGTTTCATTTCCTCTAGAAGATGCTTAACATGACATAGTTCAGGGGAAAGGTTTGTGGGTTATTTCCTCAGTAGCTGTTAAAAAGACAGTTAACAGGAAGATGGCGTAAAAGCCCCAGCAGGGAATGCATTATGAAACATCAGAAAGAAAATATAAATCTAGGTTTTTATTTCTGAAAGTTTAATAAGAGCTTGTAGGAAGGCTTCAACTCTTGCAAGTTGATTGAAATCAAAACCTGTATATATACCAAACTTGACTAAGATTTTCCTTTCCATGACCATCATCTTAACCTAAACTCAACTAAGCTTTTAGTCATTGCCAGCTATACAGTATTTAATTAGAGAAGATACCTTTGGTACTCAATTTTTGGACTCCTTTTTGCAATGATAGTGTGACTTGGAGAGTATGTCAACTTATCTCAACTTTTTTTAAATTAAATAAGGAGTATTTAGCTTTTAATGAAGCAGCTATCACCCAATTTATATCAAAAGTTTTGTTTGGACAATTTGGCTCTATTAAATTTTGAACTGCTTTTATTTTGCCTTTGGGTTTTTGATTGGGATAAACAATGCCTAGTGTCAAGATTTTGGGATCTTGAATAAGAAGAGAGATTATTTTTATTGTTCATATTAGGTATTTTGGAATATGTGAATCTGTATGGGGACAGATGTACTTCTATTGGTGTTACAACAGGCTGTATTCTGTTGTTGGTTGATCCAATTGAGGTGGAAGTCCTGCAGTCTTTTGGAGATGCAACACTGTCTGTGGTGGTTTTTTCAGGAGTTTGCAAGCATCAATAATTTGCTCTTATTGTACTTTGCCACCGCTACTATTTGGACTAGTAGTGATGTTGAAGGGTATTAAATTGTCTGCCTTCCAAGTGATCTTGGAAGGCCCCTTTATAGTTGACAGCTAGCGGCCAAACTGGCGTCTAGCTGCAGACAACTCTTACTAGCTAGCCTATCATCCCCAAGCTACTAGTTTCATCCCCTAGAGTTGGATCCCAAAAACCCAAATAAGGTTTGGGATGAGGTAATATTCTAGGCTGCTGATTTCTCCTCTTCAGCCCAGATATTCCTTGACTTAGTTATGGCAAACTAAATTGATACCCAATTTGACCAACCTGCCCTTGTGCTCAGTGTAATGTGCAATATTTGCACAGGCGGTCTTCTGTCTCACTTCTTGGTGAAACAGGATGTTGTAATTCCCTGATCAATCTCTGGGTCGGGTCTGCGTCCCTATTTGGAATCTGGAATCCTTAGCATCTAATTATAGAAGCTTCTGGATTGGCCTGTGACCTGAGACCCGGAATGTCTTAGGTGTCTTCTGACTTGGAACTATATCAATATTATTATAGTTTCTCTGTATTCCAGAATAGCTGTGTCACTTTGGCTGTGTCCCGTCTGATGTCAACCCACAGCTTCAGTAATAGGGATATTGATCAGTCAATCCTAATGGATCAGGATTTCCTGATACCTAGCATTATATAATCTACTATGACAACCATCACTAAGAGCATCAAAGTAGGCCACCAATTAGGGAGATATAATATGTTTTTATTATGCCTTAATTAAGGGTTCAGTAGGCTTTGATAAGTCATAATGTTCTATACTTCTTGGTAACAAATAGTATAAAGCACCAAATAATGACTGGTAAGAATGAATTGCCCATTTATGATGTTTTTTATGTATGCATTCAAGGTTAAATCTTCTTTTGGAGTTGGGGGATGAATAGGAATGGTATTTAAAATACCTCCCTTCAGCTGGATGAATGTTGCATTTATATTGTATGTGTTTTATAGAGACATTTCTAGAAGTGCCTCTCTAAAGATTTTTGGGTATGCCTGTAAAGTTTTATGATCTTGGCTTTCAGTGTTTTTCTCTGTCTCCTTAAAGTGAACCATCTCATAAGTGCATGATCTTACTTGTTTTTTCAAATGTCTTTCTGTGCTATGTGATACAAACAAATGCATGGCCAAAAATAAATTGATCAGCAGTATCTGGTTATATTTGATGATTAAACCCTTCACTTTTGATATGTATGGGTGAGGTTAACCAGTTTAAATGAAGTTTACTAAATTTAAAGCAGTCCATGATAACCATGATATCATAATTTAAAATATTGGTAACAGACCCCTTAAATTGAATCTGAGGGTTTCCAGCCCAGTGATAGAGAGGGTTCTCTCATGGATGATCTTTATTTGATAGTTGTTGACTATAGCCAATTGTTTACCCAGAAAAGGGTTGGTTGGAAGCTTTAACTTTCCACAAATTCTTGGTTGGTCAATTTTTTTAGCACCCAAGTCCAAGAAATGAATACTGAGTTATTTTTAAAAGCAGAAAAGTGGAAATGAGATTATTAGGTAGATTTGTGTTACCATATAGTACTGTATTGTCTTGGAAAATTGAACTATAGGTTAGTTGACCATGAATCTAAGAAAAATTATTTTTATTTAAATTCAGCTATATATTTTAAAGAGAGTAGATTGATTAGTTCTCTTACTAGGTTTGTTCTTCATCCTGGATGTATTTACTACTGATTTGGGTTACTCTGAGCTGAGCGCAAGTTAATTGGTCATTCAGGGAGGCAGAGTTGTTTGCTTTTTGTTTATTTTTGTTACCACATCTGGGATACAGTCTTTAGAGTAGCTTTTACCTTGGCTAAAATTGTCCTTGAAAGTGAGGTGCTCTTATTTCTGCTATTTTACTTTTTGAAGGGTGCTGAAAGTTTTTCTTCTCTTAATGCTTCTCAGTACAGTATTTTTGAAATTGGTACAATTTTTGAGTTCCATGTGTTTTATTATGTTAGGACTTAGGAAATTGTAGTATATAAGATGCCTAAATGGGTTATCAAAAATCATGTCAAGTGGGGAGAAATGATTATTGTCCTCATTGGCGTTAGTTAGCTCCTTAAGCATCCCTATTTTATGAGATTTATGAATTTTCTAGAAATCCTGAGTGTAATGTCTTTTAACAAAAAGTGTGCTAGAAAGCATGTTTTGAAGTCATCTCACACTTTCTCTTTATTTTCCTTGTGCCACTATTCACATCAGGTTTTCTCATCATGAGGTAGTCTTATGGAGACTTTGATGATCCAGAAACATTTGGGAAACTCCATATGGGTATGTTTACCTTCAGTGTATTACATTCAGGCATCAACATTGTCATCATTTGTTCCTGTTAATTTCTCAATGACAGCACTGTACTGTAAATTCAGAACCTAAATGTAAAAATGCAGGATTGTCAAATCCTTGGTCCAAATTTCAAACAACTTTTGTGGGATGACCTTTTTTTAATTAAATTGAATTCTTTGAGTATTTATTTGAATATTTGAAAATGCAGGAACTCATAGACACTTTTCAAAGTTCAAGTTGAGCTGCATATTTCCAATGGATGAAATGAATTGACTGGAATCAATTTTGAAGCGTTCAAATCCATCAACCATTTTCATTAAGTTTATTATGTTTTTTGGAATTGTGGGATTTTCAAATCCATGAACCAAATTTTAAATCATTTTTGAATGCCACTAGTAAACTCAAATAACAATTGTTGGAACTGGAATACAAATTTAATGTACAGTGATCACACTAGAAAACACCAACCCAAATCAAGAAGCTCCACCACAACTAAAATCAAACAAAAAATTCAATCTTGATAATCATGTTTAGACATAAAAAGTGATTAAACTTTAAAATCATCCAAAACTGGAAAGGATACAATATTATACACTTTAAATCATGGATATAGAAATTCTGTTACTATTCAAGGCTAACTCAAGAGAAAATAACTATCCACAACCAAACCAATAAATCCAAATAAATAAATATTTAATCTAAAATATATTTTTATTTTATTTTTATGGACCGTAAATCATATTCCCAACCAGCTCCTTCACCAGCCTGCAGGGCAGCCTGTCCACAAGGGCGTTCCAGAGGGTCTAAGAACAGACCCAGAATCCAAATTGAGGGGAGTCATGCCAACACACAGGTCTCCCAAGGTGTCAGCGCCAGCCAACCACTTCCTGCATCCCAAGCCAGAGCGCAAAGCCTCAACCCAAGACAGAAGCCTCTCTCAAGGCCTGCAACCAAAGTCTCCTATACAAAGGTCATTGGGAATAATGAGGTTACATACACCTCCACTGTGTACCCAGTTGTCACCCGGCCCCGCACTCTTGATCCAAGAGTTGCTACTTCCTGCCCCTGCGTCTTTGATACATCATATGAGCCATTAACCACCACCAAAGAGCCATCTGCACCTGTATTGTATGCCACCATTGATGGCTCCAGCGCAACCAAGCGTGGTCTCACCTTCTACACAAAGATTCCCATCCCCTGTGTTGAGCCTGCTAGCCAGGATGCTGTGGTACCTTCCAAGGTCCAATGTCAGTTGAAGGATAGTGAGGGTGAAGCTCTCCTCAACTGCTTGAACGGGGGAATGGTGATTTGGGATATTGCGTCCCAATTTGGTGTCACGGCCAGATACATTGCCAACATCAACACCAAGTATGGCAACACCGGGCAAATTGCCAAATCCACCAAGGCTAAGCAGCAGCCCAAACTCCTTCAGCCTGTTTATATTGATGAAATCAAGCAGTGGATGACCAAGATTTGCCACCTGGACACGCTTGCTGTCCAATCAATGCTTGCCACAGAGTTCAGGCTTTCTGTCTCTAAAACCCTTGTTTAAAAAACAATGGTTGATTTGGGCTTCTTGTGGAAGGTGCTCGGAGTTTCTCCATACAATAGGAACAAGAAAAGACCATCAAGGATTGACACATTTATGCTAAGACATATCTGGCACTAAAGGAGACTGGGAATGTCCAGTTCTTCTATATCAACAAATTGTCGTTTTCCTCCTCACTCAGGTCTAGGCATAGGTGGGTTGAGAAGGGGTCCAAGGACAACGTAGCCCATTGCGCAGCTGTCTGTTCCCAGACCTATTCCATGATATTGCTTCTTGGTCCTTGTGGGTTGAACCAGTATCAGATGATCAACGGTTCACATAATAGCAGGACATTTCTTGATTTTCCCCAAACTGTCAAGGAGTATCTCTGGATCAATTACCACAGTACAACCAACATTGCTGTGTTGGATAATGTTGAGCTTCACAAAGTGGATCTGGTTGTGTCTGAGTTCCTGCCCATTGATAAAAATAGCCATTTGGCCAGCCACCGTCTGGCTGACTGTCCAATGAGACTCCTCTTCCTCCCCCCATATTCTGCATTCCTTAACCCAATTGAGGAGGTCTTTGGGTGGATCAAAAATAAGATGAAGCAAGGCCTTCCTCAGGACACCAAGGATCTCTTCAACATCATTGAGGTCAGTCAATTTGCAATGCCACCCAATCTGGTGGCAGCTTTTTATAAGCACTCATAATCCTTCCTCCCCAAAGCCCTGGCCTCTGAGCCAATCAGATAAATGGGTGCTCTAGGTTTTATTTGCTTTTATTTTTATTTATTTTGTTTTTTAATAGGACTCAAAAATTATTATTTATATATAATGATGTGTCATTTGTATGTATTAAAGACATATAAGAATACATAAAAAAGTTAAGTAAAATTAATTATACTAGGTAAGAGGAATATATTTTTATTATAATGCACTGAATATTATATTGACTGTTGCGCTAACAAATAGATAAATTAAAAAAGATAGAAATAGATTAATTTTATTTAAACAATTGTGAATCCTTGTTGGTACTTTGGCTTTGTTAAGCCACAAATTGGACCTTTCAGGCCATCATCTGATCCTTGTTATTTCAGTGCCACTATAACCACACAACATGACCACCAATAATTTTTATGTATTGCTTACTAATTAGTACTTAGGACGCGGGTCAAGCATATTGAATATATTTATCAAATCATATTATAAGGGAAAGGTAATTTGAGTTCTAAACAATCACTTGGGTCATTATTTTAGGGATTGGGCCATTTTCTAATGCACATGCTGCTCAAGTTGCAGCATAACACAGTTTGATTTTGAAAAAGTAACTAATTACACATTTTATATTTAAAACATTAATAACTCAATAAAAAACTAATTTTTTCATATTGTAAACTATCAAAATGAAGCTAAAGATACCATATTCCTATTGGTGTAAAAAATTTAATATGTATAATATACTCAATATTAAAGCAAAAGTAATTTAAAAGATTATAATCCAGATTTTATTATATGATTCTATCTAATGATACAAAGTAGATCACTTCAAAGCTAATAAAAACTCTTTTTTTAATATACAAAGTATCCTTTTTATTTAATTAAATTAAAGATAAGATTGTGAGCTTTATTTTTGCATTTTATTTTATTTAAAAAGCTCAATTATTTAGGATTTTATGGCAATTTGAAGTTAGAATGTTTTTATCACTGTTTAGATTAATTTTAAGGTTCAAGTGAGCTTTGAACCTCAAATTAAGCATTCTTTAAATAGAATTCTTTGATATTTTATTATTTTAAAAATATGCAGAAGAGTTACAGTTAAGTGAATACATCATTTAATTGATTTGCATTGATTACAAAGAGGATATGATGTAATAATGATGTTTAGCTGCTTCACATATATCACTTGTGCATGAAAACTGGGTATTTAATTAATTCTCCAAACATGAATTCAAGTTCAAATTATAGTAAAAGCTATCACACCATTTCTTTCAGAATGGTGTCATTTAGCTTGGTATATAAGAGCTAAAGCACCACAAAGCTTCTAATCCAAAAGACCCCATTCAAAAGCCACATTCTGATCAGAACTACTCCATCATTAAGGCACATTTCAGAGATCTGACCTAATTACAGATTTAAAATACTACCATGTCCTCAGTTAAATTTACTTCTGCTATGCTACCCTTTTTTCCTTGAGAGCTTCAACAAAAAGAGAAAGAATTGCAATTTTAAAAAAGGCATTCCTCTTTATTGCTGGTGATGATCTTGATAATTTCATCAAGCACTTCCTTACTTAAACTGAATTTGGGAGATCTCAGTTCCTGCCAACTATTCAAAATCAAAAAAGCAATGAGTCCATTGAAAACTTAAAGGATATCATGAAATCTTCTCACCAAAAGCATCTTCCAGCCTTGCAATCTCTGGTTACTTCCAGTTACTCTTTAAAAGAGCTTAATGATATGGGGTTTAATATAACCAAAAGTGAGTTTGAATACTCAAGAAAAATAAAGGGAAAATGTAAGCTTAAACAAAAAAGCCAAAAAAATAATAACTATTCATTAAAAAAAGAAATAACTAAAAAAATAATTAAAAAATTGTTGGAAAATCCTTTTGAAACAAGCCAGTTTACAAAAAAGTGCCTGAAAAAATTTATAAAGATATAGAAAAAGAGATGAGTAATTACTCAACTGAAATTAAATACTCTCTACTTAAAACAAAAAAAGAAATATATGAAAATATGAAAATAAAAAATGAAATTTCAGTTTCAATTTCAATTTCTAATTACTATAAATTAATTCCTAAAAATATAATAAAAAGTAAAAAACAACCCAGTATGTGCAATATTTGTAATTTAAAAAATTTGCTAGAAAAAAGAAGGAAGAATGTGAAAGTAAAAACTTACAATTACCAGAATCTATAGGCAATGACTTAAAGACTATTAATCAGCACCAAGACTTTTATGTTCATCAAAATAGGGAACATAAAAAAGATATTTCTGAATTAGATGATGAGTCATGTGTTGTAGTTATAGATTATAAGGAAAACTTAAAGGTCAGAAGTGGTCCAATTGAGACTAATAATTGTTTTTATTCAAAAAAACCTATCTCATTATTAGGGTTTGCATCAAGTTTTTAAAAAAAACAATAAAACCAAATATGAATATCATTATTTTTTGTCTCAAATATTATCACATGATTCTTTATTTTCAGGTGAATTTCTAATTAGTCTTCTTAAATTAGATATATTTAAAAAATAAAAAAATAAAAGTGTGGACTGATAATGGAAATCATTTTAGATCATATGAATTTTTATATTACTTATTTAAAGAGGCATCTAAATATATTAAAGGTTCTATAAAATATAATTGTTTTGTTGAATTTCATGGAAAAATCATTGTTGATGGTCACTTTGGTGTAATATCAAAAATTTTAAAGGAAAAAGAAAATAAGCTTTATATTAAAAAGATTAATGATCTTAAAAATATTTTTGAGCAAGAAGAAAAAAGAAAAGTATTATATAAATCAGTACTATTAGGCTCAGACATTTCTCAAAAGTCATTCTTTTATATTTATGAGAGAAAAGTTAGGCCTATAAGGAAAGAGCTCAAAGTTAAAAATCTGCTCATTAATCTTTCATATTTGATGAAAGATGGGAAGCTATATACTTCACCTCTAACATTTGAAAGTTTATCAGAATATTCTGAGATAGCTTATCATTTGAAATCACGTGATGATACCAGAGAAACAAAAATATCAGAAGATTCTAGTGGTGTATTGGGGCAAGTTCATGAAGTAGGGCAACTTACTAGAGGGTGTATTTTAAATAGAGTTATCAGTCTTTCAAAAACAACAACTTTTTTTCTGAAACAAACTAAGAATATTTATGATGAGCCAAAGATAGGATAATAACATGTATGGCTTTGGGGCTGCTATTACTCTCTCATGCAAATCATCATAAATATTTTTGGTTTGTAGTTTGTGGTAGCACTTAAGATATTTTCAATAATACTATAAGCTGCACTTTTTGATTCTAAAATTGATGACTTATTTTTTAAAAAATCATCTAAGCCCAAGATCAATTAAAGTTTTGGGATTGGTTGTATTTTAAGCTTTCTGAATAATTAGAATATGAATAATGTGATTAAGTTATAAAATAATCAATCTGGCTCCTAGGCATAACAAGAAAAATAATGACCCACTTGTTTAGAATATAAGTGGAGCGGGCCGCATGATGCAGATAAATTCAATTCTTGTTGTTTGTATATGTAATAAATGAACCCGTACTCAACAAGCTAGTAAATAAAAACATTTTTAACTTATTTTTATTATTTGACGTGGTTGCAACTATAACTAATGTCTTGTAATATATTTAGATATATTAATATTATAATTTACCTACTAAAATTTAAAATAAAATTAAAATATTTAAAAGTAAAATTATAATTATAAATCTTAAAATCTATCTATTAAAGTTTAAATATTTGAAATCTAACTATTTTTATTTAATTGTGATTAATCAATATTGAAATATTATATATTAAAAATTTTAATATTGAAATATGTAATATTAAAATTTCAATATTAACTTTTAGATACTAAAATTTTAATATTTAAATATTTAAAATTAAAATTTTACTATTAAAATTTTAATATTACGTATTTCAGTGAAAATATTTAATATTAAAATAAATTTTTTTAAAAAAAATAAAATTTAAGTTGCAAGGGAAAAATATTTATTAAGGAGATGCTAATTGCAAAGGGGAATGTGATTATTCCGGGGAATTATACCCTGAAATTAAATTTTCAGCTAGAGCGTCCAATTGGATCCACGTGTTCTTATCTACGTGGTGGACAACCCTGGATGCAATTGCTAGAGGGGTGGCGCCCTGTACCCCGGTGGTTGTTGAACGTTTGATAAAAGGAAGCCAGGTGAGCAAATCAGCTAATAGGTTTTTTCCAGTGGGCACGTAGTACCCATACAACGTTGCCAATGCAAAGGAGTCATACAGGATGTGCTCAACTGTCCTATACACCCACAGTGTCTTCTGGTGTTTGAGTGCTAAGCGGCATATATCAATTTGATAGGTACATCCTCCAACTTTTTGACGTTGGTTTTTAATATGCAGTGAAGGAGGATTCCCAGGTATACCACAATGTGAATTCTTTGCAAGGTGTATTTTTCTGAGAATATGCACAATTTTTTGAATACTTGAACTAATCTGTTGATATAGGAAGTTTGATTGAATTTGAAGAGGGTTCTGGGGGCGCCCAACTTGTATCAGACCCCCATGCCTCCACAAACAAAATAAATAAAGGTTTAAATGTGTTCACAAGGACTGCATCCCTGACTTTATTTGACAATGCCTTGAATACTTCATTAAAAATTTCAGTTTTTAGATATTCAGTTCCTATTTGAAAGTCGTTTTTATTAATTTTTTCATATTTGTTGATGTTTGCAAATGGGAATCATTGAATGCTTTCATAGATATATTCATCAAAGTTTAGCTTGACATCCCTGCAAATTTCATTCATCTCTTTGAAGTTGATCTTTAATCCTATTTTGTATGCTTCCCTTAACCACAATAAGCAACCCGCAGGTGGTGATATTCCCTATCTTTAGCTTCAATATTTGAAAACTTATTCATATTCTGTTGAATTATTTTCTTTATTTGGTTTTTATTTATTTGTTTTACAGGGGCTACCAGTGACTGGTAACCCCTGTAGAACCAACTTGGCGTAAAAGCCGCCACTTCTGCGACCTTGTCCCCATTCCTAGTGATAACTAAAATAAATATAATTAAAACATAAAAAGACTTACTAATTGTTTCCCCTGTGGCCCCCTCAGCCACAGGCGCCACCTCAGCAAACTTCATGAGCGTTGGCTGCTCTTCATTTATTTTGCTGGGCTTAATTTTTCTTATCTTTCTTGCAACTTGTGTTTCTTCTTGGTTTTCATTTGATAAATTTCAGTATTTCTTGAAGCGCTCCTTCTTCCTGCTTGTGTTTTGTTTTCATCTGTTTCCATTTGGTTGGTTCCCTCTTCATTTGTATTTATTTCATGTGGGATTCCATTTTCTTCAATTAGTTTGATTTTTGAGTATTCTTTCTATTGGTTTTTGCAAATTCCCACAATTTGTAACTTTCACTTTTGAAATCTAACTGCTTGAGTATTTCCTTTTGAAGATTTAAAAATATTTCTTTGTGTTCTTTGTTGACCATTGTTCCCAGGATATTTTTTGCAGTTTCATTTTGCTGGACCAAGGCTCTTCCCTCATTTCCCAGTTGACTTACCACAATTTCCCTTATGTTGTATTCAAGCTCAACAACCTTTTGGAGGGATGACTCTAATTTGTTTATTAAGTTATAGATATTTGACATTTTGTTTGAATTACATCAAAAAACCAGTTTTTATAGTACTACCTTCAACACGTGAATTTTTTTCATCATCATTACTAAATTAAAGACAATAAACGTAAATATTGCATTAGAATATTGCAATTAGATGTCAACTCTTGATATTTATAAATTATGTGCATAACTCAATGCATTTTATTTAATAAAATCCATTGTAAACTTGGCTTTTTCATTATAATTTAATGAAATGTACTATGTTTATATTAGAGAGCCATTGACGCCTAGTACAAATATTGATACATAGTGCATTTTACAGCCTGTATATTTACCTATTGATAATGGTTCTGTAAACCTTTTAGTTGGATTTTGCAGGGTAATAATAATGTAATGTGCTAATAAATTACTGTTTATTGTCATTAATTGGCTGGTTTTCTTTGCTGTGGCAATTGTGCATTTTCTGATATTTACACACTAGTATCTAATTGGTTGGTTTCACATCCAATTGCACAGGCAATAGGAAATCAAGCCGCCACCCCAAGACTAGATGCGGTCAGGGTGGCAGCTTGATTTCCTATTGCCTGTGTGATTGGATGTGAAACCAACCAATTGGATACTAGTGCGTAAATATCAGAAAATGCACAATTGCCACAGCAAAGAAAATCAGCCAATTAATGATAATAAACAGTAATTTATTAAAATATTACATTATTATTACCTTGCAAAATCCAACTAAAAGGTTTACAGAACCATTATCAATAGGTAAATATACAGGCTGTAAAATGCACTATGTATCAATATTTGTACTAGGCGTCAATGGCTCTCTAATATAAACACAATCTGTTTTAATAAATTACAATGAAAAAGGCCAAGTTTAAAATGAGTTTTATTAATAAAAATGCATTGAGTTATGCACATAATTTATAAATATCAAGAGTTGACATCTAACTGCAATATTCTAATGCAATATTTACGTTTATTGTCTTTAATTTATTAATAATGATGAAAAATATGCATGCTAATAATTTTAAGCTATTTGTAAAATGTACAACATTGTATTAATTATGGGAAATGTTGATAATGCAAAAATAATATATTATTAATTAAGAATTGAAAGAGAGATATTAATTTTAATAAGTTGTCACAAAGAAAAGATTTATTTACTAATCAAAGGACAGGAAGGGGAGGGAATGAGCGGAATGATCATTGCCTTCATCTGCGCCTGTGAAAGGGACGGCATCAGAGATAGTGGGGGGATTGGTAGTGGCTTGGAACTCAGGGTTGGAACACAGGTGGCTTGACAGGGGGTTGGGGAGGCAGGGGTTGTTGACTGGGAAGGGGCAGCAAGAGCGGTTTGCTTCAATTGCTCAAATTCTTCTTCCATCACATATACTGGCCTAAAAAAACAGATGGACTGGCGTGGGGGAGGCAAGGGTCCTTTCTGGACTTATCACTATCACTTGCATAGAAAATGATGAGATCAAATAATTTCTGGACGGACACAGAAGGGAAAAGCTCATAAACCTTATCAATTTGGGTGCATAGTTTGTTGTAGGTGGCAGGCTTTAAGCGCCTGAGGGCGGAACCAAAATTGTAGAGACATACATCTGCAAGATGCATGTTGGCGTGGTTGATGGGGTAGGACCAACAGGTATGCCCCACAGCACTGATTTCTTGGGCTGCCCATTCCTGCTGCTCCATCTCAGCACTCAGTACAACTGTGTGCACGGCGCTTTGTGTGGCCCACTCCTCCAGCATGGCCTTGAGCTCTGTCTGATAGGCATAACCATCTGCGGTTTTTGACAATGTGGAGTAATGATTGACCCCTAATGGAGAAACTGCCAATAAAACCCTGAAAAAATGATACAAGATTGGGCTGCGCTTGTACACTTCAGACTGGATACGCTTCTCTCCAAAGTCTTGGATACTGGCTGAGATCTTAGTGTATGATAGGAAGATGACGTCATTATGGGCCCTCATTGCCCTTCCTTTGATGAAATTGACAACAGTACAATCATAGGGGTCAGTGTCCACCAAAATGGGGCCATCAATAACCTGATTGGATAAGAGTCTGGAGGCAACCACAACTCTGTGCATCCACAAATTCATCATTCTTTTGTTGGTGAAGATGCTGTGGAGTCCCAGCTGGAGACGTACCTGGACCAGGAGCATCCACAGGTCACGTTCCATAATGGTTATCATAAGGGGATGGGCTGTGTCACCTTTGGTCAAAGTACGGGCACCAGTTAGGGTCTTCTTGGTAGGGGGCCACAGTTGGCATGGGCTTGCAGGGTTGCAGCTGCAGTGGACCTTGCAAAACCCATTGCAGCCGCAATTTTCCCAAGGGTTATAAGAATCCCTCGCTTTTCAACCATTTCAAGAACAATCTCCAGAGTGATTAATTTTCTTCTGCATCTTGCAGGCTGATTGGCTGGAGGCAGGGTGTGTCTGCCTTGAGAACCAGAAAGTGTCATCTGATTGGCTGTTTCTGGATTCTGGCTTCCATTGGTGGCCCCATGGCTCACTTGGTCAATTACGGATGCTAGTGTTGCTATATGATTTGGGTTAGCAGCTGCCTGTGTATGATGGGCAAACAGGGCCATGCTTGAGGACGCAGAAGAAAGAACACACTCCTGGGTGGTGCTTGCAAAGGGGCCTGCGGGTTGGGAGTGGCCATAGACAGAGGCTTCACCATTAAGAGACCCAGTGTAGCCCTGCATGATTTTGTCAAGGCCAGGGAACAGCTCGTTGACTTATTTGGTGTTGGAAGAAGACATAAGAAGAAAATTTATTATAATTTTAAACTCAAGAAGAGGAATGTATATTTTAGTCAATTTTATTGTTATATATGATTAGTTGCTGAATATTATGATCTAAATTTTAGCCGTCCTAAACTGGAATAGGGTGATTTTTGAGAATGCCTGTGATTCCTAAAAAAATCATCATTAATCCACTCTAGATCCTTTGATTTCCTATTTGAGATGCCCATAAATTATATTTATTTCAAATTCCTTGCAATTATGATATGAAATTTGGTTCTTAGATTTGACAATCCCGCAATTCCAGATTAGTTAATTTTTACATGATGTCTATGATTTGTTTGACATACAGGAAATCTCAAATTGTACATTAGGATCCTGCATTTCTGATTCATGTATCCTGCATTTGTTTTTTGTGTTTTGTCTTTTGTTGGTTGAGTTATCTGCTCAAGAGATTCGAAATTTGCCAATTTAAATAAATCAAAAAAGTCAAATTAAATGTTTGATTTTATTTAATATTTTGCTTTTCACTCAGCTGAGTTGCCTGAAAAAGTGATTCAAAATTTGGACCAAGGATTTGACAATCCTGCATTTTTACGTTTAGGTTCTAAATTTACAGTATAGTTGTTGAGCTATGTGTGCTGGCATCTGATTCTGGCTATTTTCCTGCTGCTGTTGAGTGACTGTTTCAGGAATTTGAAAAAAATTATATACTAAGATGATGTTAAAGTCTGCTAAGGATATAGTCATTTCTTGGTAGATTATGTGCCCTTTGGGGATAGCAGTGTCCACAATATAAGATATCCAACCCATGAGGAACCTGGTCATGATGCTTTTGTGGATATATATTTTGCTGCATGTGTTGGAAATTCTGCCAATTAGAAGATAGGATGAACAACTTACATGTGCTAAAAATGTTGTAATTGTGCTATTTTAGCAGAGTTACATAAAGGGGGGAAATAATACTGGAATAAATGTTGTCTTTTATTTTAGAAGAGATTATAAAAATCTATTGTGGTATCAGAGCTAGATGAATGTTCCTACTATATGAGGTGCTATTCCTAGAAAATGACTTATACTCTATATATGGAACTAGTTAGCTGTGATGTCTTGGCTGGCGGACTTGGCTTGCTACATCCTGGTTTTGGGTTTTATAGGTGGGCTAAGTCAAGTTACAATTCTTTTCTGATTCAGGACTTTGCTAGTGGAGTTACCCTGTATTTTTGGCATAGCTTTGCATTTATATGTTTGGAAAATGTGTTCTCACCACAAACTATGATACTTAAAGGTGCTCTGAATTCCTTGTTTCTAGCTAACATACTATTTTTGGATGCTGTTCTTTTAGATGAAGTATGCTGTTTTCACTAACAATTAGCTAGTTCAACTTATAGTCATTTTTTGCAGCTAAACCACCCATGGACTGTCTTCGTAGTTAGCTTTACCCCTTTCGCTTCAACATATTACATATTATAGTTGAAGCTCAAGTTTATAGACGCCTCTTACTAGCTATTTTTCTTCTGAGACTGACTTTATTGACTCTCGTTTGTTGGCTTTCATGCCAGCACAGAGTTTTCACTGTATTGTGGTGAATCTGTCGAGGAGACAAATGAGAGAATAATGTGAGATTTTCAACGTAGCTATTTGATCTCTTTAAGAGAGACTTAGACCATTTTAGTCTTGACAACGTATTAAACTTGATAGTTTTACAAGTTAATCAGTTCACAAATATAGTAAAAGGGATAATGTTACGCTTTATACTATGTGAGCTATTGTAGACAAATGGTATATCGTATTTAAACATCAAGGAGTAGAGGTTTCAGAGATAGTAATTTAATGACAATTTAAATGAATGAAAAATTCATCATGTCAATAAGCAAGGATACATAAATTAATAATCCTGTAAAAGATCTTGTGCCTCGAAAGCTTCAGTGCTTTCTGTACCACATTCTCAGAGTACGATTACGGCGCATTTTTTTCTGGAGCTGCATTACGCCATAAAGAAGGGCTTCGGCTGTGGGAGGACAGCCAGGGACATAAATATCAACTGGAACTATTCTATCACATCCTCTCACTACTGAATAAGAGTAGTGGTAATAACCTCCACCATTAGCACAAGAGCCCATAGAGATAACCCATCGAGGCTCAGGCATCTGTTTTACTTTAGAGAAGAGCAAACGAGGAGACATACCTGATCATAAACACGTCTCAAGGCAGGCGCCATCTTATTGGTTAAAGTCCCAGCAACTATCATAACATCTGATTGACGCGGGGAGGCACGAAACAAAATACCAAACTGATCTTGATCGTATCTTGCTGCTGCCATGTGCATCATCTCCACAGCACAGCATGCAAGTCCGAAAGTCATTGGCCAAATAGATCCTTGACGTGCCCAATTTGCAATCTTATCAACACTAGAAAGAACAAAATCTAAATATTTTAAAACCCTGATTGATGCAAAGGACATACCAGTGGCATTATTCGGAGTAGCTATGATTTCAGCATTGTTTTTTGGTGCAACTACCGTGCTCGAGGAGCTGGAGCGAACATGTTTTTTGTCTAAAATTTTTTTAACAGGAAGCAAAATCAACCATTACCTTCGAATTTCGCTACAGACAAAGCTTTGGGAAAGATGGTATTTGTTCTACAGGAAGTCAATCCAACTAAGCGATGGGTTTAATTTTGATCTCTCAACGAATCCGCTATGTATATATTGTTACCTCTATGTAGACACTTGAGTGAAATCATTGACATGTTTTATAATATTTCACAAAAATAATATCAGAGATGAATATCTTTACTCAGTGCAACTGCTATTTTCAAGCTTGTTAGATGGATGGCTAAATCCAGTTCAGTTTGTGACATCTGCCTAGTCACGCTTAGACTCTTGACTCTATTTCGATTTGATTCAAACTCAATTGCTTTGCTTTATGATTTCAGTCATCGCCGATAAAATAAGACATTGCATATTTGGCTTCAAGCTGACTCGTTCGATTCAAAAATAGGGTAAATCAGGCTAACTTAACATTTAGTGTCTTCGATCGGTACCATAAAATTAATCTTAGATCGTCTTCACACTTGAACCAACCCTTCATAAATAACCATTTCATTTTTATAATTTAGATCTCTTCAGATTTATCTCATCACATCTTATCAGTTAGGGCTGCAGCGGATTAAAAACATGTTGATTATAGTATTTATCATAATCGGCGCATCTCATATGTTGTATTTTCAAATTATAAATTCCTCTTACCTAGGGGAATCCAATTTTTTTAAAAAAAATGGTCAAAGACAGCATTCTTTTTTCCAGATGAGCCAGATTCTCCATGTTTTTTAATATTTTTTCTTTTGACAAAAATTCAAATTCAAAATTTATTTTTTTTATTTTAAAATTCGAAAAACTATAATTTTTATTTAAAAAATCAAAAAACACATCCATCGGTGGATGTATGGCTACAATTCCAAAAAATTCATAGCCATGACAATTTTCTGGAATCATTTCCAGATCTGAGACGGATGGCTACTTTTTTATAAAGCAGCCATTGTTTCAGATCCACCCCATTATCAGTGTACCAATTCTCACAAGCCAGGATTATATCCATGCAAGAGAACAAAAAGTTAAATATGTTAAAATCAGCCTTCCCAACTAATTCATCTATCAAGGTTGTATTATGCTCCTAAGATAATGTACCTGTACAACAGTCACTTTGGGTGATGGCTTAATAAGATCAATTGCAAATGTTAAAATTCATAGGTTGAATTTTTGACTTTGTATAGATAGGTTTATTGAATCCTCCAAGTGGGGATTCTGGGATAAACATATTATCTGTATATTTAATGCTGTAACTGTGCTGTTTTAGCAGTGTTACAAGAGGAAAAATAATTAGAAACTAAATAATTTTCTTTATTTGAATCAGGATAATAGGAACATGATTGTGAAGATCACTTGGTTAGATGATTAGGGGGTGACTTGATCCTTGTACTGAGTCAAGTGCTGAATTGAGCCATCCACTGTACAGGGATCATCATTTGGTCATGTTGATGGATTTGGGAATTCCAGTTGACTTCTGCATTTGGCTTCAGGTCACTGGATAGCTGGATTGCAAGTCACAACCTATCAGGATTGTTAATTCTTTTACTCTTGAAACCTGGGCCCAAGGTTGGGATTCAAACCCTGACCCTGAATTCCCGTGGGCTGCCAGCTTTATGGACTGAAGGGTTGCCTGCCCACATTTTCCTGAGATTGAGCCCCAACAAGCTGAAGCCACAAATGATGGTCAAAATTATAAAGCAAGCCAAACCAAAGAAATCAGCGCACCAAACAGAAGAGTAATCAAGGCATCTAATGGAGGCAACAAAGCTTCAAACATTAGCTTCATGGGCTTGAAGTCTGCACTGGTGGCCAATCAAGAGCCATCCCCAGAAGGAGGCATGCGCCTGTGGCTTAACCCCGTGATCACAACTCTAGAGCAAGATAATCAAGTAGCCAATTTGAGATCTCTGACCAATGAAAGAACTCCCAGCCCGGTTGCTATTTTGCCACCTTTGAACCAGAGCACCCAGAACTCCCGGGCCCGCCTTTTCCTATACCCTGATGAACCCCCCATAGAAAATATTAAATTTGGAAGTGAGATGCTATATAGACCAAAGGACCCCACACTTCAAACCTATTGCCATACTTGAATAAAGGTTAAGTTATTTTGACTTACACAGCTACTGTCTTATCTTGTCTTTGCCATCTATCAAATTAGTACAAGATCTTCTGGTCCTCCTGCCCCTCCACCCGCAGTTCACGTCCTCCAGGTGTTCCCTTTGGCCCCGTTCACTTCACAGAGTACCCTCTGAAACCTGAATATAAGGACTACACCCCAGAAAATATCCTTGAACCAGATCCTTTAGCCTGCATATAATCTGCATTTAGATACAACCTCCAAGGCCCTTGGATATTCTCAACGGCCAAGTTGTTTAGAGGCAAATTCAACTACCTGCCTGCCTTCAAGCTCTGTATGGAACTGCCTGTGACTCCCAAGCCTATGCCTGCTTCCTCACCCAACCTCCCAGCTGACTACAGTGGAAAGCTGTTCAGGATTGTGTACATCATCCTCACAGGGGTGATTGACACTATAATCTGGCTGTCGGCCCGTGGTCCTGGGTGGGAAAATCTTTCTCCTACCTTTTTAAGTTAGTTCCTCTCTTGTGGTGGGCTTTACCTGCAAAAAAACCTGCCTGAATGATCCTCAAAACTGACGGGCCAGCCGCCCAAGACTGGATCCCTGACACAACCCCACTTAGTTGGAACCTTGCCAGGTGTTGCGCTTTTTGCATTACAGTGCCACAATTATTTGAGATTATAGGGAACAGGTAATTTGCTTGAATACAGTCATATGTGAGGATATGAGTAGTATTATATCAGAAGAGCCAGGATTGAATGAAGCCATGGTTATTGTCCAGAAATGGCTTCTGATCACGCAAAAGCACTTAAAGATTAGGATAAAGGTCAACCAGATTAAAGATAGATCAAAGATTGGTCAAATATTATTTTTATTGTAATTGATCAATTCTTATTATACCTTTTGCAAGGTTAATCCCTGGGCTGCTAGCAATGTCTTCTAGGACATTCTAACACACCCCTAATTTGGTTAATTATTAATCTAGGTTTGGCGCTTATTGCACCTCAACCAATAGAATATCTTCATCTTCACCCAGCACAGGTGATCCTTGCTGGCATGGAATAATTTATTTACTTCAGGATCACTTCCTACCTTCCTGGCATACTTCAAGCTTAATATTTTGTCAAGGGTCTGGATGTACAAGTATTCCGGCTATTGCCATCACACCTAACATCCAGTCATTGCCCGATTTGATGCCTTTCCAATATACCATTTGACATACCGGAAATGGCAACAAACCAATATCACATGACTGTCCAGGTATCCAGCAACTCAAACCCATCCAGCACATGACCAACCCCTGGGTTTGATCCAACTAAAATCCCCGCCACAGCTAAAGCTATATAAGTCTAAAGTATTATCCAATAAAATATACTTCTTCTCTTCCTAATTCTATATTTGAAGCTTCCCCAAAAGGCGCTCCTTATCACTGGTAGCACTATGGTTTTTGACCACGCCAATGAAAGAGAAAATGGCTGAACAGAACCCGCCCACCTTCGCCCACGTACTCAACCAGGCCACATCCTAGGATACCTGGAAAACGTAATTCTGCACCCACAACATTGATGAAGATATTCCTAGTGGATGCACCATATTCAAAGGTCTGGTCACGCCCAAAGCATGCCCCAAGATTATTCAATACAGTCGCTCTCTCCAATCACAAACAAACACACAACCACCTACCACAGGTGAAGTGACCAACACCAAATACATTGGTATTGACAAATTCTTTAGTAAAATCAAAGAAAATGTCATCAACTGGCTAGACCACTCAGCCGCTAAACTCTGCACCAGCCACATCCCCCATGAGAAATGGGTCCAGGAAGCCAGCAAGCGCTTTTACGAGGCTGCAGCTAACTGGTTTGCCACCTGGGTTGGCTCACAAACTGATGACCATCTTGAAAACAATGAAGAGTTTAAAGCAGACATCATACACAATTTCTGCGTCACTGAGTCCCTCCAAGACATTGCAATACAGCTCAGCAATCTTCCTCAGAAGACCACTATCACAGCTTATGCCAATGAATTTGAGGAAATATACCACAAAATCCAAAAACCAACACAAGCTGATAACGTACACACCAGATAATCATTCATCAACAGAATGAAACCCTCTGTTGCTGCCCTCATCTGCCCAGAGGCCAACACCTCCATGCCTGCACTCATTGCAGAAGCCAAGCACACAGAAAAACGCGCAAACATGAAATATGCTGCATGCAACAGCAATCACTCCTCAAACAACAATGGCAGAGAAAACTCAATGGCAATAAACGCCAGAGAACCAACCATAACAACAGCAACTCCAATTGTAACAATGGCAATTGTAGCCAAAGCACAAACTGCTCCCATCCCAAGAAAGAGGACATCACTAAAGTTAATAACACTGAAGTAGCAACCTGCTATGAATCTGACCCCACATTCTCTGACCTCAAAGGTCTCAAAACAGAGGAATAGGGAAAAGAGGAGGGGGAACAGGCTTAAGTGCCCCTGTCTCCCCCCAACACAACAAGAAGAAGTACCAAGACACAAACTTTGCTGCTCTCATCCCACGTGTCCTGCAATCCCCCATTTTTATGAACATAAAAATTAAAGATTGCTCACAACTTCTTGTCTATCCATGCACTTACAAATCTCATACACATAAAATTCTATTCAACTCTGGTGCACAAGACACTATGGTTAGCAAATCATTTTGTAACCAAGTACAAAATACCAGTTGTCAAATCCAACTTCAAATACGCCAAAATGGCAGACAAATAAAAAGTTCTACTCAAAGGCAAAACAACTCTCTTCAGAATTGACCTCCAAGGTATACAAACTTCCATCAAAGGACTTGTCATGAACAACATAAACTACAACATTGTAGCAGGCATGGACTGGTTCACCTGAGTGAATCCCAGCGTATATTGGAAGACAAAAACCATGACAATAAAACACAATGGAGTCAATTTCAACATTCTCAAATAACCCAATGACCTCGTTCTAAGAGACACAGTATTTGTTCAAGTCATAAATCAAGATGACTCTGAACATCTAACCAAAGACAGTACCCTCCACATAATGAGGTACTCCAAATTTAATAATATACAAACACAAAAGATCCAATGCCCAGAACTTCTGGCACTCCTAAATGAATACACTCATGTATTCAAGGAAGAACTCACAGAGTTACCCCCCCCAAAAAGAGGTCAAACATGGCATCAACTTATGAAAAGCCATGCCCAAACCTGCACCCCTCTACAGACTCTCCCCCATGGAGACCCAAACACTTAAAGCCCACATCAAGGACAATCTAGCCAAAGGATTCATTTGTCTGTCCAAATCCCCATGGGGGGCAGCAGTTTTCTTCATAAAAAAGAAAGAAGGATCTCTTTGCTTAGTTACTGACTACAGAGCACTAAACACAAGTACAGTAAAGATTAAATACCCACTTCCCCTCATAGAGGACCTATTTTTAAGGCTCTCCAGAGCAAAAAATTTCTTGAAAATTGACCTCACATCTGGTTATAACCAAGTTGAAGTTAAAGAGAAAGACATACCAAAGACCGTGTTCTGCACACAATTTGGGTCGTTTAAATGTAAAGTAATGAATTTTGGGATGACAAATACCCCAGCAACATTTGTCACCATGATGAACCAGGCGCTAAACAGACTCTCAAACACATTATGTTACCTCAACAACATCATCATATTTTCAAAAACAAAAGAGGAACACCCCACACATGTCTGCAAGACACTCAATCAACTTGCAAAGCACAAATTATACACTAAGCCTAGTAAGTGCCAATTTATGGAAAAGGAACTCCTGTTCTTGGGCCACATTGTCTCTGACGGTGGCATCAAAGCAGAACCAGATAAAATAAAAGCCATAAATAACATGCAAAGCCCCACTTCCGTGAAACAAGTTAGATGCTTTCTCAGTATGGTAGCTTACCTAAGGAAATACATCAAAGACTGCAGGAAACTAATTGCACCAATCAATGACTTAACCAAGGGCAATGTCAAAAAGAAATTCATTTGGACTCCATAATGTGACAAGAATTTCCAATTATTAAAACAAGCTTTGATTGAAAACCAATCTTGCAATACCCTAATAATAACAGGTGCTACAAGCTTGAGTCAGATGTCAGCAGCACCGCCATTGATGCAGTCCTGGGCATCCACCAGTCAGGGCAGCAAGACTTCCTGCTAGTATGTTACAAAAGCAGAAAACTAACTAATACTGAGCAAATATACCCAATACACAATAAAGAATTACTAGCAATATATCACACATGCAAGAAATGGAGATGTTATCTTGAAGGACACTTAAACGTCTGAATGCTAACTGACCACAAATCTTTAATCTATTTCAAAACTCAGAACCCACTCGCACGGTGCCAAGCCAAATGGATGTCCTTTCCGGAACAGCTTAACCTGGACATCCAATACAAAAAGGGGGCAGAGCTGGTCACAGCTGATGCTCTCTCTAGGCTATGCCAGCCAAGAGAGGATCACCCTGATCACCTGGACCCTGACTGGCCCAACCTATACAACACTGAGTACAAGACAAAAGGAAAGGACCCCTCCACACACCAACTAACCTATGATACGCTAGTAAGGAATGAAATTTTTTTCCACATATCAAATGGCACGGTATACCAAATCATCAAGGATAAATACATCCCATACATTCCACTTGCACAAAGAGTTGACACTATACTAAGACACCACTGTCTGCTAGGACACACAAAGGCTAACAACCTATATCTCACATTAAAAGAGATAGTATGGTGGCCCAACCTGAAGCAAGACATAATCAATGTTCTAAAGAAGTGTACAGTGTGTAAAAAATATGCCAGCACCAAGGTGCCACAGCCAACAGTCAACCCAGTACCTGACCCCAAACCATTTAAGGTTTGGGGACTGGACGTAGTGGGACCCTTCCCGGAAACCAAAACAAATCAATGTTTCTTAATTGTAGCCATTGACTTTGCCACACATTGGCCCATCTGCTGGGCAACAAAAAATCACAAGGCAGAAAAAATAAATTGATTCATCAATAAAGCAATCATAGAGGACTACAGCACTCCAGACTACATCATAACAGATGGAGCAAAAGAGCTAACAGGCCATGTAGTAAACAACAATCTAAAAACAAAGAACATTAAGAACTCCACAACCTTGCCCTACAGGCCACAGGCCAACAGCAGAGTTGAACGCCTTAATGGCAGCCTTATCAGAACCCTGGAGAAAATAATGGATGGTAAAGCCAAAGACACATGGCTGCTATACGTGAAACATGCATTACTAGTATCCCGGGTTTGTACCAACCAAGGGACAGGCTATTCACTGTTTGAACTAACCTACAGGTGCAAGCCAGAAATAGTCACCCGCAACAATCAACCATATGTGAAGATCCCCCGGGGAAACCTCCCACAGTAGAACAGAAACCAGCTCTACAACACATACGCCTTAAAGCCAAATTGGCAGAAACAAAGAGACTCAAAACCCAAAAGGTAACCTCAACAGAGGACCCACTCCCCATCAACTCTCCCGTCTGGGTCCTAGCTGGGAACAGAAAGAAGCTAGACTCAGTACACAGAGGACCAGGAAGAATCATCAGATACCGACCAGACAGGAACACCTACCTGGTTAAGTTCCAGGGTGCCAAACAGCCCATCACCAAAAAGTATCACAGATCTCACCTCTGCCCTAGCAAAGGAGAACACTTGACCCAGTTGGTGCCCACTAGTAAACAACTCCAGGAACATCAGGCAGCAGCCGTCAAGACAAAGCCCCCTCCTGATGTACCCAAGTAACCCCTTAAGGGGGGTGTGTCGAGGGTCTGGATGTACAAGTATTCCGGCTATTGCCATCACACCTAACATCCAGTCATTGCCCGATTTAGTGCCTTTCCAATATACCATTTGACATACCAGAAATGGCAACAAACCAATATCACATGACTGTCCAGGTATCCAGCAACTCAAACCCATCCAGCACATGACCAACCCCTGGGTTTGATCCAACTAAAATCCCCGCCACAGCTAAAGCTATATAAGTCTAAAGTATTATCCAATAAAATATACTTCTTCTCTTCCTAATTCTATATTTGAAGCTTCCCCAAAAGGCGCTCCTTATCAACTTAATAATATGATTAATATAGGAATTCAAGATTATGGGAAATTGAACCCAGCATCTTGGCGCTTAATGTAAAAGTAAGGTGGCAGCTTGGCGTCTGTAATATTTGCTAGGTGGCACTGCAGCACTTAACATAAAAGTATTTTGGCGCTTTGGCGCCTAATTTAATTACCAGATGGTGCAGTGGTGCTTGATGTCAAAGTAGTTTGGCACCTGATCTTTGTTAGGCGACGCCGCGGCGCCTGTATTTTCCCAAAGTGGAGCAATGGCAAATCATGTATCATTAAGCGCCGCAGCGGCACTTACCATTGGCTGATTTATGGTTCAGGTCAACAGACTACTGCTGATCCAATATGCATATGATTTGTATTACCAATTCATGTTATTTAGCAGCTGTAATTCATATATGCAAGCTCTGTCATAGTTGGCATCATTGGTTTTTATGCTTCCAATTTATGGGTTTGGTTGCTGAAACCCTAATCTGTGAGCTCCATCATAGTTGGTATCATTGCTTGGTCAAAATTCCCAGCACCAGGGGTTGACCTAGTTGTTATGACACCCCCTGGCTGAGGGTCAGCTTCCTCTTCTGGAAGGTCTTCTGCAAGATTTTCAGGAGCACAGGTGCTGTACTGCACTATCTGCTGTTCAGTTGCTGGGAGAATGGTCTCTTTTTGCTTATGTTGAGCTCTGCAGGGATGGAGTCAATTGTGATGTAGGACCTTATCCTTCTTCCTCTTGCCCAACCCTTGCACTAGTTAAGTGTTTTTATTGTTTAACTCTAAGACAATGGCAGTGTCAGGGACCCACTTAAAAGGGAACAAGTCCCCAATCTTGTGAGCCAAGGCCCCTAAGTTAAGCCCTGAAATAACCAAAACAATAGGAATTGTAACTATAGCAAGGTGACCAAAGTGTCCTAGGTATGTAAACTTTCCCATCATAGAGCTGAACCCTCTCAGTAGGTAATATCATACTAAGTATGTCAACAGGTATAAGGATGCATTGGTTCTAAACAAGGAGGTTTTAGCTGGTGGAGATGGTGTTGTGTAGCGGCCATAATGGAAATTTCTTCCCCAGTGTCCTGAGGGATATTTGAACCATTAATTAGCCAAGGACTCCTAACAGAAAGAGTCACCAGGTGAGTAGTTATGCCATTCTGTAGTGGGAGTTGGATTTTTCAGAGCCAGTACCACAGATAGGAAAGGAACTAGAAACCATGACAGGAAATAACTTCCCTTTGTGGCTTCAAAAAAGGATTTCAGAGGTAAGTGTAAGCAAGCTTAGGTAGAAAGATGATCTTTATTGCTGTAACAATTATAAATAATAAATGCAGCTCACTTAAATACCCCAGTAGAGGGCTGTAAACATTTAAGAGGATAAATGGATTTGAGAGGATTTAAACTGAGGTCTCACTGAAATTATGGCTAAAATTATTACATTTACCATGTGTGAGTAAATCTGGAGCTTAATAACATGTATAGAAACATATATAAAAGAGAGGCACCAAGAACAAGACACAAGATCAAACATAATTAAGCAGTTGTTCTGCTTAATATCAGCGTAAATTAAGTACAGAGCCTGGTTAAAGTATAGAAACAGTGGTTCTGTGAGCAGCAAGAGTGATGCAGGCAGCCAATTAGTATCCAAGCGGTAAGTGACGTGGCTTAGTAAACTATTAAAGATTGCAGAAGTAGAACCAAAGGCAGGAGAAAATTCAAATGAAAGAGATCAACATAAATAGGTAATCTAAGTTGAACAGTTACATGTAGACTAACATTTGACTTCTCTTTAGGGTTCTGAATCAATCCTTGTCTGGATTCAAACCAGGGGTAACCATGGTGTCAAAAACTTTGTGAATTTTTGTTTGTACTGGTATGTTATCTTTAATATTATCCATAAAATTAAGGTAGTCAGGGAATAATTCCCTGACAGGCAGGCCTACTTTCTTGGGCTGTAATGTGCCTTTTTGGTGTTCATTACCCATACTTTGCTGCCAGCTTCATGTCTATCTTGGATGGGGAAACCCATGTTTTTTAATCTTTTCTCTCTCTCTTCTTTTGATTGATGTTGGCTTGGAGTACTAGGGTATCTGAGTGGGATGGTACTTTGCTGCTATTTATAACTTGGGCCCGGTAAGGGCTTAGATGATATTGGGTTGTGAACCACATATCACGTTGTGCCCTGCCCCAAAGAACAGGCTTCAGAAAAGCTTTAGAATTCAAAATTAAAATTAGATTTTATTAGTCTGTTTTAATCAAAAAATTACCTTGATTTTGTTTGCTTTTGGGTTGTTTTTGCTTTTGCTCCTTTGTGTGCGCAACTCAAATTTGATTCACTTTTATATAATTCCTATTCTTAGATAGGTTTTATTTTTTTTACTTTTAACTCCTTGGCTTATGCAACCACTGTTCTCCCCACTGCTTATGCAGATCCTGGGCTCCTGTTGCCAGATGCTTCCCCATCACCATGTGTTCTTCCTCTCTGTCTGTCAATCACATCTGTTCAGAAAACTTCCTGCTTTGTCCTGAAGATCTCCCCAAGACTTGGGTTTTCTTGCCTATAAATAAAGACACCAGAGGAGTAAGCTTTTTAAGTTGAAGTTCTAAGTGGTTTTTCCCCAATCACTGTTTACAGGTTTTTTACTTCAATTATATTTTTCATTCTCCAAATTCTAAGTTTGAAATTTGCTTAGGTTGTCATCTTTTAAATTAAAAGAAGCTTAGGTTTAGATTAGATATCTTGTTAGTTTTTAAATTTGCCTCCCAGGCTCAAACAGCTAGCATAATTAGAATAAAGATAGTTAGACAACAAGTATTTAGCTTGTTGTCACCATTTTTTTACTTTAGGGATAATTTGACTAGCTTTATGTTGAGATATTCCCACGGGGAATATCCTGACGTGGATATACCTTTGGTTACCAACAAATCCTTGTTTAACACTTTATTTTATATGGTTTGTTTAGGATTAGTTAATTCTATGACACCTTTTGTGTCTAATCATAAATTTTTGGCAGGTCTGTTAAAGGTACTCCTACAAACTGTGCCTACTTTTTTATATCTTTTAAACTTAAATCCAAATGCTTTGGACAGTATAGTTTATAATCTTGCGCCTTATTGGGCAAGACCTTACATACCAGTTCAAATGGGCTCTTTCCAGTGGATCTTTTCACCTGAGTGCAACATACAAGGAATGTAGTTTTTAATTGTTTGTGCAATTCCTCAGGTGCATCAGCAATGAGTTTTTTGAGGGCCTGTACCAGGCTACTGTTTAGTTGCTCAACCCTGCTGTTGGCCTGAGGATGATATGGCGTGGTTACTGTGTGTTTGACGTTTTGTTAGCGAGATATATGTTGGTATTGTCAGAGGTCAATTCCTTGCCTCCATTGGTACTCAATAGTTCTGGTTTTCTGAACTTACTGATGATCTCTTTGTCATGCTCCAAGCTTAAATTTTGACCTTTAAAGTTCAGAAATTGATTTTCCTTTAGAAATGTTAAACTTTAAATTTTTAAGTTAGTAATTTTGAGTTAAATCCCCTTCCCTTTTCTGGAGCTTGATTTTTGCTTGGTGTCAAAAGCAAAACGTCAGTTACATCTCAAATTTAATTTAACCACCCTGATTATCTCTTAATTTCAAAACTGTTGCAGATGTCCTGCTTCTGTTTGAAAATTTACTCAAAACGCTCCCCTCTTAAAGTAGTTTTAAAAGCTATGGCAACAAGCAAAAATAATTCCAATTTAAATGAAATAGACTCAGATGTTTACAAAATCAAAATGAACCCAAATCTATTGTAAATCAATATAAATTTGTTTAATTTTAATCTTATAAACATCTGAGTCCATTTTGTTTAAATCAGAATTATTTTGCTTGTTGCCATAGCTTTTAAAACTACTGTATATCTTCTTGTTGCAGTTGCAACTTGCTTTTCTATATAAATAAACCCAACAAGGAATTGTAGGCTAAAGCTAAAATTCTAAGTTTTCACCTGCTTGAGATTAGAACCTCTTAATTTCAAATATTTCAAATTTAAAGCTTAAAATTTAGCTTCAAAATTACCTGTTTATTTTTTTAGAAAACTTAATCTTTAAAATTTACTTAAATTTTCAACTTCAAACTTACATTTATCTTTTTATTAGACTTCATCTTTTAAGAACCAACTTCAAAAAAAATTATTACTCTCATTTTAACATTTTTTTATTCATTTTTACCAATTTGTAAAAATCACTTCATTTTTCTTTCTAGAATTTATGCAGTCTATTTTTTATTAAAATCCAAATCATTTTTCTTATTTAAAAAAATAATGCAGATAAGTTTTATCAATCTAGAGTAAAATTTTGTTACCATGGAAATGGTAACACAGCAAACTACTGCTTTATTTAAAAATCTTTTAAGTTTTAAAGAAAATTTTATAGTGATGACTTATTATTCTTATGGAGATTTTCCCAACATTGACATACCACTTATAATCACTCAAGATTCAGTGAATGATATGTCTTATATTATAATTTTGGGATTTTTACAAACTTTGTCTCCACACTTCACAAATTATAAACTTTTGGCACTTTCTCTTAAAGTTTTACTGCAAACTGTGCCTAATTTTTTTAGATCTTTTAAATTTAAATCCAGTAGCTCTGTACGCCTTTATTTATAATCTTTTTAATTTTGGACAAGGCCTTATACTTACTGCCAAGAACACAGCTAACTTTCTTCTCCAAGACATCTTCCATTGACACAGGTGTCACCAGACGCAGCTGTCTGACAACAGGACCAACTTAAATGCCAGGTTAATCACATTCATTTTAGAGGCAATGTGCACTTGTCAGTCCTTTTCAGACCTCTACAATCCTTCAACTAATGAGACAAATGAACGTGCAAACTCTTCCCTTGTTTTCATTATAAAAAGGCTCACTCTGTCTGACACGGCTAACTGGGATATGTTCCTTCCTGCTGCTCTCTTTGCATACTGCCTAAGCAAACATAAATTGACTGGACATTCCCCTTTTGCCATACTTTATGGAAGAGAAGCTACCACCCCCCTCAATATTGGGATCCCTGCTGATGGAAGTTGATGCTGAAGTCAACCCTAAGACTCATGTGAAGGAATTGAAAAATTGCATCATTGTCATTCAGGCAACAGCATACTTGTCTACCTATAAGGTCAAGACCCTAGAGTTGTTGCCTTCCAATGCTTTCATGGTTCCCCTTCCCAAATTCCAAGTCAGTGACATAGTCCTCTACTATCAGAATTGTACCAGTGGTTGTGCTCACAAGCTTGATTCCCTCTGGGTTGGGCCTTGTGAAGTTACTTTCAAGAGGGGCGTCAAGTATACTGTCAAGTTGCTGTTATCTGGCCATCCCTTTTCCTGTGCCCATGCTAAATTCCTTTGCAAGTATAAACTCCCTATACCAAATCTTGAGGGAGGAGATGTTGTGAATTGTGTTGTTAATATAATTTTGATATGTCTTTCAAATGTTGACACTTGCAATGGCTTGGTTGGGTTTTCATTCAAATTTAATAATTGCCCACCTTCCTTAAATAGATCAAGCCCAATGTCCACCCATTCCAAGTTAAACTACCTGCACACCTCTGATCCTGGTACAAGTTCAGCTCAGAATGGTCTTATCAGCCACTATGTCTACCTAGTGAATGATCTACGCTTACTGTCTCTATTAAAGTAGAATCACTTCCCCAAATAAAGACAAGTTTATCCACATTTGTGTTGGCTTTTATAATCTTCAAGATTTTTCCTTTCCTTTTTTTCAAAAGGAAACTCTATTATCTTGTTCCAGGAAATTAAGGTATGTGCCCTTAATTTTGCCCTGAAGGCTAAACTAAGGCTAGCTTCAAACCTCAAACCTTTTGTAATAAAGGTTTCCTGTTGTGTCCTCTTGGATGTTGTTCCCAAGAGCTGAACACAACAGGGCTTGATGCCATCCTTGGATAATATATGACTAGGGATGCAGAGGATTAAAAATGTAACAATTATGGCATTTGGTGTAATTTTCACATCCAATCTGTTTCCTTTTTGTTTTTAGGATTTACTCATGTCAGGGAGTTTGAAATTCAAGAGAGAGAAAACAGTGGCAGACAGCTTTTTTATTTCTGGATAAGCCACATTATATATATTTGTTTTTAATAAAATTTTATTTTTGAATTAGAATTTATTTAGAACTCAGGTATTTTAACTATATAAAATTTTCTAAAAAATTGTTTTAAAAATCCAAAAAAACCATCTGTTTGTGGATATGTACAGAAACAATCCCAGAAAAATTGTAGTCCAAACAATTTTCTGGAATTGTTTCCTGGTCTTAAACGGTTGGCTGTGTCAATTATATACTTCTGGGAAGTATAATAAACAATATAAAGTGTCATGAATGTCATTTTAATACATGTATTGAAAACCTGGGAATCAAACCCTGCCCTCAGAAAATGCCTTGCATCAACTAGGGTAGGCAGGGACCCGCCAGACTGACAGTTGAGCCAAACCCTGGGCCACAGGAGGTGCCTTTCCTTGATCAGGAGGGACAGGAACCTGCTGGTCTGCCAGCAGCCAAGACTGAAAGTTCAATACCAGCATTCAAAACCCCAGAAGCAAACCCTGATCCTCCAAAGACAAATTGAGTCACCCAGGATGGATGAGGACTCACCAACCCGTTGAGTCACAAACTTGAGTTGTTGAATTACTTCACAGCCCACCAGATTGTTAAGAGAGATTATTCAACTGGTTGCCAGATTGCCGCCAACCTTGTGCCACTGAAGACCCAGACTTACACAGAGGTTGTGGCTTACCTAAAGGAGGTTAAAACAAGGCCTACTACTAGCCTCAAAAATGAGCACCAGCTGCTGCCAGTATCCTGTCCAGAATGGCCAATGCAATTGGCTATCTCAGGTGACATAGTGAACAACAGTGGTGGAACAAAGCACTGCCACTTCTGTTCACCAGAGCAAGCCTAACCAGGATCTGATACCCTCAAAACCCTAGGCCAAAATCCATGCCCTGCCAGTGTACTGCCCACAGGCCTGAAGTCTGCAAAAATTGAAGAAGCAAAACTATATGGTATAAGAACCCTGGCAGTATGGGGATGACCATATTTTCATTTTTGATAATAAAGTTTATGAACCTTTGGTTTGAGAAATCCTATCTTACTTAGCCTTATTGATATTTCATCTCAACTCTGGCCAATTAGACAACCAGGCAACCGCCCTCTAGAGACTAGCCTGCCAACCCACCTCTGACACTATACTGCTACCCTGGAGCCCCCTTCAGACCTGTGCATTTTACCAAATCCCTGCCCAACCCCGCCTTCTTAGAGTTTAGCTTGGAGAACATACTCATTGCCAACCCCTTGGCAAGGACTAGAGAGATCAAAACTATAGGTCAAAAAGGAAAGTGGATCAAGGTGCCGCCCTTATTGTTCAAAGACAAGTGCAATTACCTATTGGCATACTTTGTCCCCATTACTCTGCCCTTAACCATGAGACCTGACCACCCAATGAAACCCCCCACCGCCGCCAAGACCACATCCACTCAACTGTTTGGAGTACTCTAAATTAGTCTGACGGGAATGGTAGACTCTATTGTGCCTAACTGAGGGCCCTGGTCTTTTCTTGAGCAATCCTTATCTTACATTATCAAGTTAGCATCTATCCTATGATGGGCATTACCCACTAGCCCAGAAGTACCCCATCCTGAGTCACCTAATGCCTCTACCTATGCCAGGCTTCCTGACATAAGGGGGAAATTAAGAAGAGAATGAACTTTATTGGATATGAATATAGGATAATATATAGTATCATGAAAAGCCACATACTATCCATGTACGTCATGGTAGTCATGAGGCTTATCCAAGTGATTATTCCTCTTAAGTCATGAAGTTTGTCCAAGTAGTGTTCCTCTTGTTGTGACTGTGCTTTTTTAGCAGAGTTACAAGGGGAAAAATATTTAGAAGCTAGATAATAATCTTTATTGTGAGATAGTGATTATATAGTCAATGTGAATCAAGGATAACAGGAACATGATTGTTAATCACATGGTTGGATGGAAGAAGGGGGTGGTTTGATCCTGATAATGAGTCAAGCACCAAAACAAGGTATCCACCATAAAGGATCATCATCTGTTCATGTTGTTAGATTTGGTAATTTGAGTTGACTTCCTAGTCTGGCTTTGAGTGAACAGGTAATTGGATTGCGGGTCACAAACCTGCTTGGTTGGAACCTTGCTGGCGGGTTGAGCCTGCAGTTTTGACACCCCCCAACTGAAGATCAGCCTCCTCTGAGGGCAGATTGTCAGGGAGGTTGTCAGGAGCCCGGGCGCTGTACTGGACTAATTGTTGTTCTGTGGCAGGCTGGGCAGTATCTTGTTGTTTTTGTATTGCTTTGTAGGGTTGTAGGCAATCATGGTGTAGGGTCTTGTCTTGCTTACGTTTTATAAGCCCTTGCACAAGGTAAGTGTTATTGTTGTTTACATTTAGAATGATTGCTGGCCCCACTTTCTTGGGTTGTAGTTTGCTCTTGTCAACATTCATGACCCAAACTTTGTCCCCAACTTCATGTCTATTCTGGATGGGGATAAAGGTTTTTTGTAGATGTTAATTATCCTTCACTGTTTGTTTGCTGTTAGCCCTTACAACATGAGGGTCTGAGCGTGGAGGAACTTCACTTGGAATTTCCCGTTTAGGTCCTGTCATTTCTTGAATGATATTTGGCTGTGTGCCATATACCAGTTCAAACGGGCTTTTTCTGGTGGATCTGTTCACTTGGGTTTGACACACAAGTATTGCAGTCAATAGCTGCTTGTATCATTCCTCAGGTCTCCCAGCAGTGAGTTTGGCTAAGGCTTGCACAAGGCTACCATTAAGCTGCTCTACACGTCCATTGGCCTGTGGGTGGTATGGTGTTGTTATAGTGTGTTTGACCCCATTTTTTTGCAAGGTATACATAGGTTGTTTTGGAGGTTAATTCTTTCCCTCCATTGGTTATCAAGAGTTCTGGCTTTCTGAACTTGCTGACTATCTCTTTGCCAATAAATTGTTGTACATCATTGCCAGTGTGTGCCTTTACTGCTTGGGCTACTGTCCATCTTGTAGCAAAGTCTATGGCGGTGATGATGTATTTCTTATCATTGTGTTTTCCTGGCATGGGGCCAACAATGTCAAGAGCCCATACTTTGAAAGGTAGTTGTGTGCGGATGGTGAGTACTGACTTTAAGGGGTTTTGCTTTTGGCAAATTTCTAGCATACCTCACCTTGATCTAGAGCTTCTTGAACATTGCAATATAAGATTAGCCACCAGGCCTTATTCTTAAGAAACTCATACAGGTTTTGGCTCTTGGTATGTCCAAGTTCTCTGTGATAGCGTAGGATGGTATTGACTTGCTGATGTGTGGGGATGTAGGGAATGGTTGTGCCATCTGACATTTTTCTGTGTAGGGTCCCATATATGTCAGCAAATAGGTGATCATTTTTGATGACTGTTTCCTTTGTTATGCCAGTTGTTCCAGGGGGGACCTTTGTTCTTTGTTTGTAGTACTAAGAGAGGCCAGTCTGGGTTGAGCCCATTTTCTCCTCTTGAAGCACAGACATACAGGCAGGACAGGGCGTCTTCCAAGGCAAGCTTGACCCCAGGTTTGTACTGGATGAGCATGTTAAACCTGTCCAATAGCTTCATCCAGCAGGCTTGGCAACACAACAGATTTGCTTGCATTTTGAAATAGATGAGCGGCTTGTGGTTGGTTAATGCTGTGAATTCTTCCTGCTGTTCTAGGTAACAGCACCATTTGACTAGACAGTGCACAATAGCCAACAGTTCTTTGTTGTGGATAGGGTATTGACACTTGCCATCTGTCAATTTTTGCAATTCATAAGCTACAGACAGGAAATCACTGTCATTATTTTTGATTAGTAGTACTCTTCCAATGGATGCATCTGAGGCTTCGGTTTTTATTTGGTATTACCCGTCATGTTTGGGGGTATTGCAGGATGGGAGCTGTTGTGAGTTTCTCCTTGAGGCATCTAAAACAGAGGTCACGTTGGGGGGTCCACACAAACTTGGACTTGGCACCTGTTATGGCGGATAAGGGGGAAGTCAAAATGCCACAGTCAGGTATGAAGCAGTGTACATAGGCCACCATTCCCAAGAAGATGCGGAGTTCCAACTTATCCTTGGGTGGTGGCATCTTGCAGATGGCCTGTATATTTTGACTGTTGGGTTTGATGCTGTCCTTTGAGACTATGTGTCCCAGGAAGGGTAGTTGCTTGTGGAAGAACTGGCACTTAGAGGGTTTGGCCAACAGTTTGTGTTGTGCCAAGGTAGCAAAGACTGCCTCAAGGTCTTTGTGATGTTGTTCTAACAAAGAACTGTATACAATAGTGCCGTCCAGGTACACTAGGGCGTGCTTGCCTATGTGTGGCATAAATACTTTGTTCATGAAGGTTACAAAGGTTGATGAGGCATTTTTCATATCAAAATTGAGCACCACATACTTGTATGAGCCGTACTTGGTGTGAAAAACTGTTTTGGGGATATCTTTCTCTTTGATACTGATCTGATTGTAGCCTGCAGTTAGGTTAATCTTGGAGAAGACTGTGGCGCTGCCCAGGGCATCAAAGATGTGCCAATGAGTGGTAGTGGGTAAAAATTCTTAATGTAACTCTGTTTAGGGCTCAGTAGTCTGTGACCAGATGTAAGGTACCGTCCTTCTTAGCCACAAAGAATACAGCGGCCTCAAAGGGAGACTGTGAGGGGCAGATAAGTCCTTTTTCCAATGCCTCATTGAGGTAGGCACGTAAAGCGTCATCTTCATTTGGGGTCAGCCTGTAGATAGGGCGCGCCTTGGGTACAGCCTGCTTGATTTGGATGGAGTGCTGAATGTGCTTCTCAGGGGGCAGCCTGGGCAGCGCTTCCTTGAAGATTTCTGGATGGCGGGTCACAATTTTGTGGTCCTGAGGCGTGGAGGTATTCTGGTGATCCTTGAAGTGTATGATCTCATACTGGCAGGAGTACCAGTCAATTGCCTTCAGGTTTTCCTTTTTGTCCAGGGTCTCCATGATGTGTACAAAGACGTGGTCACGTAGGAGTTGGTCCACGGATTCAGGGTAGATCTGGTGATTGACATCTTCACGCTTGATGGTCAACACTGAGGTTGCCCAGTCTACGTGAGGATTGTTCTTTTGAAGTCAGTCTAGTCTCAGCACAATGTCAAACTTTGGGAAGTCAATGACGGGACCTTGGATGGTGGAGTGGAGGTTCTCAAGCATGACAGAGAAGGGGGCAGCTTCCTTTGTCATGGTGATGTGGTGTTTGTCAGCCAGGACCACATTTTTAATCTGCAAAGTATTAGTGGCCAGCTTGAACTTATCCACAAAGCTACTGTTGACCAGGGTTCAATCTGCGTCCAAATCCAGGAGTGCTGAGCCTGTGTAACTGCAAAAGCGGAAATGATAGGATGTCAGTTTATTAGGATGTCTGGCAATGGTGTACAGTACCAGGCTCTCCAAGGGCACCTGGATCATTGGACACTGGTCCACGTCCTTGGATTGGTACTCATCATTGGGTAAGTCAGGAGCTGTGTGGGGAGAGCTTGGCTTGCTTAGTGCTCTCCCCGGGCTTTTCCCTTGTCTTGATTGCCTTGCGTGGCGGTGACACGGAAATGGGTCTGGTTCAACTGGCCATTGTTTCCATTTCCATGTCCATTTGAATCCGTGGGTTTGTGGTTGGCATTGTTCCTATTGCCTCCAGGGGGTGGTCAAGTGGAGCGCCCGCCTGGATGGGAATCCTTGGGTCTCTCTTGTTTCCCAGTTTGTGCCTTATGAAGTGTGTTGGAGTTTTGTTCTGCTTTCTCTGCTTCACAGTACAAGCTTTGCAGGTTGGTCACCTGGTCCAGGTTCACATGCCTCATCACATGCAACTTGAGCGTGTTGTAGTACATGAGATGAGTAGCTGGGGTGTCAAAGGCCATATCTGAGGGGGCACATAATCAGAGCTCATCATATGCTCAGGTGAGCTCCTTCACTGTGCCTGTCTGGGTTAGGTTCTTTACTTGGCATTTATCATTAGTGCTGTGTCTTTAAGCACAAATCTTGCCAGGAAGTCTTGCTTAAAGGTATCCCAGTTCTTGTTGGTGTGCTCCTTGTGCCACTTGTTGCACCAGGTGCCAGTGTTATGGGTCAGGCAGATGGGAATTTCTGCAATCCAAAACCTCTATGGGCATTCCATCTGATCCAGCTTGCTCTGGGTGGACTGAATCCATGCAGCAGTGTTGTTGTTGTTGGCCCTGGCAAAAGGTTCCAAGGCGGAGCTCTGTAGTCTTTGAGCTACGTAGGCAGGCATGGTGTTTTCATTGGCTGGTTGCAGCATCAAGGAGGGAGCCTGAAAGAAACCATGTGCAGACATTGCATTGAAGGCAGGTAGTGGGATCACCATGTTATGGTACAGGACAAAGCCATTGGGTATCACAGCACCAGGGGTGTACGGAGTCCAGTCAGGTGGGAGGCCAGACATAATTCTGTCAAGGATTTTTTGGCCATAGTGTGTGCAGGCAACAGGCAGAATTTTTCAAGATAAGGTAGGATGGAGAGCCTAACTGTGCTACCAATGTTGTAACTGTGCTGTTTTAGCAGAGTTACAAGGGGAAAAATATTTAGAAGCTAGATAATAATCTTTATTGTGAGATAGTGATTATATAATCAATGTGTATCAAGGATAACAGAACATGATTGTTGGTAACACGGTTGAATGAAAGAAGGGGGTGGCTTGATCCTGATAATGAGTCAAGCGCCAAAACAAGGTATCCACCATAAAGGATCATCATCTGTTCATGTTGTTGGATTTGATAATTTGAGTTGACTTCCTAGTCTGGCTTTGAGTGACTGGGTAATTGGATTGCGGGTCACAAACCCACTTGGTTGGAACCTTGCTGGTGGGTTGAGCCTGCAGTTTTGACACTCTCAGGACTCTAAATGTTTGATCCCCATAATAGATGATCAAATGATAACAGTGCCACCAACTTAATGATTGGTTGGGGAATCATTTAGAAAGTCACTCAATTAATTAGTTTTCCAAGAGGAAGTAATTGGAGATATTGTAACAGCTGCTTTTTTATAAAGCAACCACTGTTTCAGATCTTCCACAGCCTTATATATGCCCCAGGAAGGGTAACTGTTTGTAGTAGAATTGACATTTTGACAGCTTGGTTAGAAGCTTGTGCTGTTCTAGGGTGATGAACACTGCCTCTGAGTCCTTGTGATGCTGTTATACCAAGGGGCTGTACACAATTGTGCCGTCTAAGTATACCAATGCATGTTTGCCAATGTGAGGTGAAAAGACCTTGTTCATGAAAGTAACAAAGGTTGATGGCGCATTTGTCATTCCAAAATTAAGAACAATACACTCATATGCACAATAATTAGTTTGTAAAGAAGTTTTTGGGATATATTACTCTTTGATTTGGATCTGGTTGTATCCAGCTGTCAATTTTATCTTGGAGAAAAAAGTTGCCCCACCCAGAGCATCAAAAAGCATTTTGATGAGTGGTAACAGGTAGTGATTTCTTATGATGACTTTGTTCAGGGCTCTGTAGTCAATGACTAGTCTCAGGGACCCATCCTTCTTTGCCACAAAGAATATGGCAGCCCCAAAGGGGGATTATAATAGTCTAATAAGGCTCTTTTCTAGGGCCTCCTTAAGGTAGGCACAAAGTGCTTTGTCTTCATTTAGGTCAACACGGACAAACAGGTGTGCTTTGGGTACCTCTCTCTTGAGCTGTATGGAGTGTTGTATGTGCTTTTCATGGGGGAGCCCTGGTAGGGCTTCCTTGAAGATTTATGGGTGTTGGGCCACTATTTTTATCCTTGTGGTGTGATAATATCTTACTTCTCTTTAAAATGTATGACTTTGCATTGACAGAAGTTCCTGTCAATTGCTTTAAGGTTGTCCTTCTTTTCTTGGGTCTCTGTATGTGCACAAACATGTGATCTCTTAAAAGTTAGTCCACAGTATCTGGGTAAATTTAGTGGTTGATGCCTTCTTGTTTGATGGCCAAAACTAAGGTGGTCTAGTCTATATGGGAATTTTTTCAGCCACTACAAGCTAAGTACCACATCAAATTGGTGAAAGTCAATGACAGGTCCTTGGATGGTGAAATGAAAGTTTTATAACGTGGTGAAAAAGAGGACAGCTTCCTGGGTAACAGCAATGTGATGTTTCTCACTTTAAACTATGTTCTTAATCTGTGAAGAATCATTAACTAACTTGAGCTTGTTCACAAGGTTACTGTTGGCAAGTGTAAAGTCACTTCCCTCTTTGGCTCTAGATAGGGACATTCCCCCCAAAGAACTAAGAAATCCTCCCAGATTCTGGTCAACCTGCTAGATTCACTGGGTTATTTGACCCACACAATTGATGGAAAATTTATTATGGTATATTTCTTCCAGGCTTTACCCATTGACCCCCAGATTTTTCCCAACTTAGGAAGAGAATCTAATAAATTTGGACTATTTGTTGGCATGGTTTTGCCCTCATTTAAAACATATGTGTGCTAGACTATCAAAGTATGCCAATTCAAAGGCCCCCTCCTGCCCCAAATCTTTGGACCTGCCCTGTCCCGCTCCCAAACCCTGGATAATCAAATCCAGTTGGGGAAATTGATGTCAAACTCTCTAACCCCCTGATTCAGAGGTGCAAAAAATTTCTGGTAGCCAACCAAGAGGTTCCTCTGCTCCCAGTGGTCCCAAGATTTCCAAGTGTGACAGAAATCACTGGGTATTATGAAGAAGTCTTCAAGTGGTGTAGAATAATCACCCAAATCCATATGGAGTTGACAATTAACCACCACTAAAGCTTCAAATACTGTTTGGTAAATTGTAAGGTCTTATGGTCTGGGGAAGATGATTATAAACTAAAGCTTATAACCCAGTGATGTTTATATTAGTCAAATACAAAAAGGTGGGCAAGGTCTGCAATAGCAACTGAACTAAGGCTCCTAAGAGCTTATACAAGGTAAAATAAGGACTAAGACAATTTATTAACCCTAAGAAGATAAAAAAGACCAGCCTTAATGACAGATGATTTGGTTAAAAAGTCAATCTCTAAGTCTGGGAAATGATCTGCACTAGAGGGAGGATTAAAGCTATCAACAATTAAATTGTGCGTGTTACTATAAAAACTACCTAACTGGTGAAGAATAAAGTCAAAAGGAATCATGGGACCAAAGATTTAAACTAAAACTAAAATTGAGGAAGAACACAAGCCATAAAACCTAACAAGTACCTTTTTGGGGTGCAAGTCAAACAAGCCAACTTAAGTTGAGACTGGGTGAACTAAGGCTTTTTATTGAGTTCTGGTTATTGAGGTGACTTAAAGGGAGAAAACAACTAACCAAAGGTAGTTAGGTGATTTTAATGGTGAAAACAAAAACACAAGCACATGTTTCTGGTAAATTAACTTAAAAAAGTTAAGCAAAAAGGTAAAGGAGATGGCAAGGGAATAGCAGCTTCTTAGAAAACTTAGGTTTGGGCAAGAGAGCAAGCAAAAAGAAGAAAAACAGGCTCTAAAGACTGCTGGCGTAAGCCAAAGCAAAAGCAAAAGGTAAGCAGGTTTGGAACTAGTTAAAACTACCCCAGCATTAGGTTCCAAGTTCAAAAATTATTTTTAACAAAGTTAAGCTTTGAAACTTAAACTAACCATTACAATAGATAGAATATGGCCAGTCAAGTAAGGAAAAAAGGTGGAAAGGTTATGGAAAGTAAATTGAGTGAAGATAATCAGGATAGGAGTCACAAAAACAAGTTGGTGTCCCAGAAATAAAATACTAGCAGCTAAAAATAGAAGAAGGGAATCCTGACAAAAATTTCCAAAAGAAACACTGGGGCTTAACAAAATGATTAACCCAAACCAAAGAAGTTCCAGATAAATAGCCTGTGACAAGATGAGAGAATCCTTATAATAAACCTCTGGACATTGGGAAGTAGTAATAGTCTCAGTTTCAGATTTAAGGACAAAAACTTCAATATTAGCAGGCATTGGTGTAACATTGGGAGGCATAGATGACTTAGAGCCCAAAGCAGAACCTTATTTT
The DNA here is from genome assembly GCA_014839935.2 of Entomophthora muscae. Lineage (NCBI taxonomy): Eukaryota > Fungi > Entomophthoromycota > Entomophthoromycetes > Entomophthorales > Entomophthoraceae > Entomophthora > Entomophthora muscae. The sequence goes on along the minus strand of QTSX02004492.1, from coordinate 29,381 downwards.
CCTGTTACCATTTGATTTAAATCAAGGTATAAGGAATATAGCAGAGCAGATTCACTACATGATGCATTGGAAAATAATGTTAACCAGGAGATAATTTAAGCTTATTGTGTATAATTTTTAGGGAGGACTTAACTCTTGAGAGTTAAACAGTGAAAAATTTTCCATATGTACCAAAATTATCAATTCAGCAATACCACCTGAATCCATGGCTCTTATTCCATCTCAACCCAAGATTACCTTGTACAGCATGCAAAAAATCCTTGTGTGACTAATTTTTAATTAACGTTCTGATAAACAAGGTTGTATTGGGTGCCCCTCAGATTACGTCTATTTATCAGTGCCTGTCCACCCCGGGTAATTGATTCATTATGAAAAACTAGAGCAGCAGTGATCCATTTTGATCAACAATTTGATTTAAATACTTCAACTTGGTCAATTTGGTTAACTGTCTCCCCAATTTTTTGTCCTTCCAATTGGGACAGATAATACCCGCATTATGAAAACTACTGTGACACAAAGTCTATTCACTAAGTTGCAAGCAGGTCCCCCTGAGATCCCTGCTTGTTATTTTTAATTTAGCTTTTAATTCTCTTAATAAAGTTTCCAAATTTTGGTTTGGAGACCTACAGTTATTCCAAAAATAGTTAATAGAGGTTTTCTAGTCTACTCCTTACCTTCTGACTTCCCTTTCTGTTGTTAGCCCCTTATGGTATTTTCCCTAGTATATATGGTAACATTAATACTTTATGCTTACCTTTTTTGCTTTCAAGAGAGGTTTAAGCTCTGAAATCTTGTTTACGCTTACTACAAGTGGTTTGAAACTTAAATTTAAGTATTAGCTTTCTATGATAACTTAGTTTAATTTGGAATTCAACAACTTTAAAGAAAAGGCAAACAGTGGGTCCTATTAATCATTGATAAATGCCAATGTGCAGACTCCTTGCTTAATAGCATCAAACCTAAAGTTTGGTTACCCATTTTAATCAAGAAATACCCCCAATACCCTCTCAGTTTTAAACTTTTAGGTTGTTCTACTGTAAATTCAGAACCTGAACGTAAAAATGCAGGATTGTCAAATCCTTGGTCCAAGTTTCAAATCACTTTTGCGGGCAACTCAGCTGAGTGAAAATTAAAATATTTAATAAGATCAACCATTTAATTTGACTTTTTTGATTTATTTAAATTGGCAAATTCTAAATCCCTTGAGCAGATAACTCAACTAACAAAACACAGAAAACAAATGCAGGATACATGAATCAGAAATGCGAGATTCTTATGTACAATTTGAGATTTCCTGTATGTCAAAAAATCATAGACATCATGTAAAAATTAAAAAATCTGAAATTGCAGGATTGTTAAATCCAAGAACAAAATTTCAAATCATAATTGCAAGGAATTAGAAATAAATAAATGTTACAAAAGTAACAGTTTTGAGGCCCTGGGCAGGAATCAAACACGCTCCTAGCCACCAGGTGGTGCTAGAGGACAGGAGAGATCCACCCTCACCTAGATTTTGCTTTTCAAAGAAAATCCAGGTGCAGGAATCATTCCCGCCTTGGTGGTAGCCAGGGGCTCATTTTGGGCCCCAAAAGCTACGCCCAAGCCTTGGTGGGTTTGGCTGGGCCTGGGCAGGCTATTTTTAGCTGCCCAGTAAACCCAGATCAAGTCCACCCTCCATTAAGTAATTTGGGGTCCCCAATTGGGGTCCCCTTTTTTAATCAAGTTCTTTGGGCTCAGGAGCGCCTGTCAAGCCAGTCCCAAAATGGTGATCAAATTGAAAAAACCCCATAACCCCAGAAGCCGAACCTGCCAGAATCAATGGCCAGCTAAGCCAAGATGGACCACCAAAAAGCCAAAAACTGTTCATAAAAACCCAAAAAACAACCATGAAGCAGCTAACCAAACAGCAGAACCTGAGATACCTAGCCTTACCACACAGATAGCACCAGAAGAATGCCCAGAGGTACCTGCATGTGAGTAAGTATATAAATCAGAAGCACTTGAAAAGTTCTGTATTGTCATCCTTACCAAATAAAGTTGTTATGAACCTTTGGTTCACCAATCTGTTTCCATACCTATTTTTGATACTCTTCCATCCACATACACCCAAGCGTCAGTACCCATCCACTGGGATAGATAGTCAGACTCCAGTTGACAAAACCAAAGCCTTTGACTACTACTGTTCAATAACGGTCCATTTGGCCCTGTGCATTTCACTGAGTATCCTGCTAATCCTGACCACAAACCCTGGACATTGGAAGACTTGCAGTGGTACACCTGCCCAAACACACCCAAGGAACCCTACCAAATTGTCTGTGACGGCAAAGCAATCACCATCTACCCTTTGATCTTCAACGGGAAGTACAACAATCCTGCTGCCTACTTGGTACCCATGAGACCACCCCTGATACCCAAACCAACCATCTAATCCCCCACTTCTGATTCCACTGGCCAGAGTAGTCAATTCCTGGGAGTGCTTACCTGGCGCTCACGGGATTAATTGACTCTGCCTTGCCAGCAGCTGGACCTTGGGCTGTGGCTAGGAAGGACCTTTCCTACCTGGTAAAGTTAGGTCCCATCATCTGGTGGGCCATTTCAGTACCTGCTTTGACTCCTCCCTCACCTGCAGGAGCTCCACAGTACTCTTGGTATCCTGACATTATGACAATCCACCCCAAACTTGGTAACCTGGGCCTCAAGATGTTATTAGCACTTGGGGCTACTTGTATGTTTTTTTTATGATTATCACTTTTTACTGTTATTTGTGGCTATCATACCAAATCTCCTCCATGTGGAAGAGAACAACCAAGATCTTGAATGATTCTAAGGATTCTCCATAGAGAAAAGACCCAACTGCAGCAATACTCTCCCAAGTACAGTATGTCATTGTGAACCAAACCACCTCCAATGTGACCATGCCCCAGATGGGCAAGCTCAGCCTAGGGGAAGCTATAAGAGCCATGCTGGTACTATAACTTCACTTCCTAGCCAATGCTGCTGCCTATCCCAACAACACAGTCAAAGTCTTGGGTGTAGCATCCATGCTAACAGGGGACACCCTAGACTGGTTTGGCAAAGCCACCGCCAACAATGTAGAGTTTTGCTTAGACTATGCTCAATTTGAGGCTGAACTAATGGCAACAGGAGAGGACCAGAATACCCATCACTTTGCCTCCATGACCTTATTGGAATTCAAGAAAAACAGCTGCCCACTTCAGACCTATGTAGAAGAGTTCACTAAACTACAGACCTGTGCTATGCTGGACAACAAATTAGCGCCATCCTATTCAGAAAAGGTGTGAACCCAGGGTTAAAGGACCTCCTCAAGCACCCCCCCACAATTGGATTAGAAGAACTGATTGTGCTCTACCAAGGACTAAGCTTAAACCAAGAAACCCACGGCGCCGCCCCCCATGGACCCTGGATGGCCAGAAGCTCCACTGTGGTCAGACCAGCCATGACACCCAAGGAGTTGCAATGACATTACAGAGACGGGTTGTTTTTCCACTGCCATGAAGCAGGGCACTAGACCAGGGCCTGTCCCAGAAGAAGAAAAACTTCAGGCTCCCTTGCCCAATTAAACACTACCTCTCAGTCTTATAAGTATATCATAGTGACCCTAGAAGTGGGAGATAAAGTATTTCAAAAAAAACTTTCTTAGACACAGGGGCTGATGAAAGTTTCATTGACCCTGCATTAGCGTTCAAGCTGGGACTCACCCCCTCAGATACTTAATTCCAAGTCACTATGGGAAAAAGTTCAACTGAAATTGGCCAAGAATGTAACCAACACCTCAAGCTGAAGATTGGGCAAAGCACCTACCCCTTTTCTGTTATCTTGTTGAAAGGATTACCACACCCATTGATACTTGGAGACTCCTGTGCTGACAAGCATGATGCAATCCTGAAATATTGTGACCAAACCATAACCCTGGGAAAGGGACCTAACCCTGACACTGTACCCATCCAGCTGAGCCCACACATAGTACCCCCCGCCAAAATCATGACCTTGTGATTAGACCCTTGCTCAGGGAAGCTGCCCTCAGCCCTCAAGAAATGGGCCAGTGTCTTCAGCAAAGAGGCGGCAACTCAACTACCTGAACACTTTATCTACAACCACACCATTGAATTACTCCCTGATACGCAACCCAGCCACAGACCTATCTTTAGTTGCAACCACAAAGAACAGGTAGCCTTGAAAGTGTACATTGAAGACATGTCCAAGAAAGGATTTATCTGAGTCTCAAAGGCCCCATGCTCTTCCCCCTTACTATTTGTGGGGAAGAAAGATGGGGGAATGAGACCTTGTGTAAACTACCAGAAGCTGAACAAAATCACAGTAAAAAACCAATACCCCATACCTAATGCCAATGACCTATGTGATGTCTTGACTGGAGCACAAGTATACTATAAGATTGACCTCCAAGACGCTTTTAAGCAAATTCAAATCAAAGAAGGCAATGAATATAAAACGGTTTTCAAAACTTGGTATAGACTCTATGAATACCTGGTTATGCTTTTTGGGATATGCAACACCCCTAGCACTTTCCAGAGGATGATTAACTCAGTCCTTGGAGAATACCTTGACCAATTCTGTGTGGCATATCTTGACAACATTCTGATATATAACAAAACACATGAAGACCAACTCTGCCACCTGGACCTCATATTGGAGAAACTAGCAACAGCCAACCTTCACGTCAAACTCAAGAAGTGTGAGCTCTTCCAACCTGAGGTAGAATTCTTGGACTACATAGTAAAAACTGGTGGATTTTTCATGGTCCAAGATAAAGTGGACGTGGTCACAGCTTGGCCCACCCCCACTTGTTGGAAAGATGTTAGGAGTTTCCTGGGGCTAGCAAACTACTGTTGAGATTTCATCAAAAGGTTTTCTCAGATTAATTTGCCCCTGAACCGCCTTTGCTCAGACAAAGTCCAGTTTGAGTGGACCCCTGACTGTATTGTTGCCTTTGAAGCCCTGAAGTTAGCCTTCACCTCTGCGCCTGTGTTGGCCATGCCTGACCACACAAAGCCATTCATCCTGGAAAACAACGCTTCTGACTTTGCCCTGGGAGGGTTGCTTCTTCAGGAAGGAGAGGATGGTATGCTACATCCTGTAACATTACTCCAAAAAGATGATCCCTGCTGAAGGAAATTATCCTATACACAATAAAGAAATGCTAGCTATAATGAAGACCCTGAAGCACTGGCGCAGATACCTATGCAGCGCTGAGCACCTATTAAAGGTCCTAATAGATCACATAAGTTTGGTTTGCTTCTTCAAACCACGTCAACTTAACCAAAAACAAGCAAGATAGCCCCTAGAACTGGCAGACTACATACTAGAAATTGACTATAAACCCGGCAAAGTAAACATTGTCCCAGATGCCCTAAGTAGAAGAGCTGACCTTATCCCATCCTCCACCAAGTTGAGAGATCACAACACCCATACCCTGTTGGATACAACCAGTGGAAGAATACAGCTAAACTACCTGAAAATTGTTGCTAAGAAATTGGATGTATTAGAAGCCGAGGCAAAAGACCCTGCTGCCAAGACTATGGTCTCAGAACTCTCAACACAACTAGACAGCCCCCTGTAAAAAAGAGGTTGCTCACTAAAATGAACCACCCTACTGTTCTGAGGAAGAATCTATGTATCAGAAGGATTAGCTCAGATTTCTGTACTAAAGGACTATCACAACTTGGAACTAGCGGCCACCTGGGCCGCCACAAAACCCTTCAAAGCATCAAAAGGAATTACTTGTGGCCCAAGATAGACACAGATGATATCAACTACATTGAGGGCTGTGAGACATGCAGGTGCATCAAAACAAGACACTCTAAGCCAGAAGGCCTTCTCCACCCCCTGGACATCTCTTCAGGCCCCTGGAAATTGGTATCTATGGATTACATAGTTGAACTCCCACCCTCCAAAGACTACAACACAATTCTAGTGATGGTTGACCATTTCACCAAAATGGACTACTTTGTCCCCACTACTACCCATTGCACTGCTGCTGAAACCTTATGACACTTTCATGACCAAATACTCACCCAACATGGAGCCCCAGAAGAAATAGTGACAGACCAAGGACCACAGTTCACATCTCATTATTAGGCGTAAGTGATGAAAGACCTAGGAATCAAAAGATGTGTGGCCACTTCCTATCAACCCCAGACCAACAGCCAAACCAAAAGGGTAAACCATATTTTGAAACAGTACCTCTGATGCTACGCAAACACTTATCAAGACAACTGGGCAGACCTATTATCCACAGCCCAATACAAATACAATAGCAAAGATCACACATCCACCAGGATGTCCTCTTTAAAGCCAATTAGAGATTTGAACCCACTTGGGACCCCAAGATTGGAAACCAGGAGTCTAAAAAAGCAGGTAGAACATGGATGGAACGCATCCACAAAACCCTGATGACCTGACACAAAACCTAACCCGCACAGTACAGACTTACAAAGCCTTTGCTGATAGAAAGCGCACCCCTGGGAAGCCACTAGAGATTGGGGATGAGGTCTATCTAGACTCAAGGAACATACCCATAAATGTCCCATGCCAGAAGCTAGCTCATCTAAGAAGCGGCCCCTACCAGATCACAGGCTAAGTAGGCAAAGTAGCTTACTGTCTGAAGTTACCTGACACCTGGAAAATACATGACGTATTCCATCAATCCTTGCTGTTCAAAAAGGACAGAAAATCCCTATCCCACCAGAAACTGAAGACTGCCCCTCCGCTCATCCTGGTAGGGAGATCCCTTGAACATGAAGTAGAAAATATACACGGCAACTGTACCCACTACTGTAAGCCACAGTGCTATGTCAAATGGCTAGTATACCTGCCTAAGGAAAGCACCTGGGGATCAGCTGACAACCTGACCAATGCAGCTGATGCCGTCTGCCAATATTGGGAGAAGAAGAAAGTCAAGTCCAGTTTAGAAGGGGATAGTGTTACACAAGTAACAGTATCAAAGCCCCAGGCAGGAATCAAACCTGCTCCTAGCCACCAGGAGGGGCTAGCAGGCAGAAAAGATCCACCCTACCCTGGATTTTTGCTTTTTGAAGCAAATCCAGGTGCAGGAAACATTCCCGCCCTGGTGGTAGCCAGGGGCTCATTTTGGGCCCCAAAAGCTACGCCCAAGCCTTGGTGGGTTTGGCTGGGCCTGGGCAGGCTATTTTTAGCTGCCCAGTAAACCCAGATCAAGCCCACCCTCCATTAAGTAATTTGGGGTCCCCAATTGGGGTCCCCTTTTTTAATCAAGTTCTTTGGGCTCAGGAGCGCCTGTCAAGCCAGTTCCAAAATGGTGATCAAATTGAAAAAAACCCATAACCCCAGAAGCCAAACCTTCCAGAATCAATGGCTAGCCAAGCCAAGATGAACCACCAAAAAGCCAAAAACTGTTCCTGAAAACCCCAAAAATGACCATGAAGCAGCCAACCAAACACCATAACCTGAGATACCTAGCCTTATCACAAAGATAGCACCAGAAGAATGCCCAGAGGTACCTGCATGTGAGTAAGTATATAAATCAGAAGCACTTGAAAAGTTCTGTATTGTCATCCTTACCAAATAAAGTTGTTATGAACCTTTGGTTCACCAATCTGTTTCCATACCTATTTTTGATACTCTTCCATCCACATACACCCAAGCGTCAGTACCCATCCACTGGGATAGATAGTCAGACTCCAGTTGACAAAACCAAAGCCTTTGACTACTACTGTTCAATAACGGTCCATTTGGCCCTGTGCATTTCACTGAGTATCCTGCTAATCCTGACCACAAACCCTGGACATTGGAAGACTTGCAGTGGTACACCTGCCCAAACACACCCAAGGAACCCTACCAAATTGTCTGTGACGGCAAAGCAATCACCATCTACCCTTTGATCTTCAACGGGAAGTACAACAATCCTGATGCCTACTTGGTACCCATGAGACCACCCCTGATACCCAAACCAACCATCTAATCCCCCACTTCTGATGCCACTGACCAGAGTAGTCAATTCCTGGGAGTGCTTACCTGGCGCTCACGGGATTGATTGACTCTGCCTTGCCAGCAGCTGGACCTTGGGCTATGGCTAGGAAGGACCTTTCCTACCTGGTAAAGTTAGGTCCCATCATCTGATGGGCCATGCCAGTACCTGCTTTGAATCCTCCCTCACTTTCTAGAGCTCCACAGTACTCTTGGTATCCTGAAAAATAGTTCAATTATAATAGTAATATATCTAAATATATTATAAGACATTACATATAGATGCAAACATGTCAAATAATAAAAATAAGTTAAAAATCCTTTTATTTACTAGCTTTTCAAGTACAGGTTCATTTATTACATATACAAACACCAAGAACTGAATTTATCCAAAACAGATGGCCTGCTTCACTTATGTTCTTAACAAGTGCTTGTTTAAAACTTGAATTAAATTTCCCTTATAATATGATTTGATAAATATATTTGATATGCTTGACCTGCGTCATAAGTACTAATTAGTAAGAGATACATGAAAATCATTGGTTTTTTTGTGTGTGGCTATAGTGGCACTGAAATATTAAGGATCAGATGATGATTTATGAGGTCTGATTTGTGGCTTAAAGAGCCAAAGTACCAACAAGAGTTCACAATTATTTAAATAAAATTAATCTATTTCTATCATTTTTTAATTTTTTTAATTATTAACTCTACAGTCAATACATTATTTGGTGGATTATAATAAAAAATACTAACTCTATATCTAGAATAATAAATTTCATTTTTATATTTTTACTAATTCTTATATGTCTATAATACAATTCAACATCACGTCATTATATATAATTAATAATTTTCAAGTCCTAATAAAAAGAAAATAAATAAAGCAAATAAATTTGGAGCACCCATTTACTGTAAATTCAGAACCTAAACATAAAAATTTGGGATTGTCAAATCCTTGGTCCAAATTCTAAATCACTCTTACAGGCAACTCAGCTGAGTGAAAAATGAAATATTAAATAAAATCAACCATTTAATTTGACTTTTTTTGGTTTATTTAAATTGGCAGATTTCTAATCTCTTGAGTAGATAACTCAGCTAACAAAAAAACAAAAAACAACAAACAAATGCGGGATACATGGATCAGAAATACAGGATTCTAATGTACAATTTGAGATTTCCTGTATGTCAAAAAAATCATATACAACATGTAAAACTTAACAAGTATGAAATTTCAGGGATTGTCAAATCCAAGAACCAAGTTTCAAATCATAATTGCAAGGAATTTGAAATGAAAATAATTTATGGGTGTCTCAAAAAGGATGTTAAAGGATCTAGAGCAGATTTGTGCTAATTCTTTTAGGAATCATAGGCATTCTCAGAAATCACCCTATTCTATTTTAGGACAGCTAAAATTTCAATTGTAATATTCATCAAATTAATATACTTAACAATAAAATTGACTAAAATATACACTCCTCTTTTTGAGTTTAAAATTTTAATAGAAATTTATTATGTCTTTTTCAATAACAACCAAGTCAACAAGCTGTTCCCTGGCCTTGACAAAATCATGCAGGGCCACGCTGGGTCTCTTAACGGTGAAGCCTCTGTCTATGGCCACTCCCAACCCGCAGGCCCCTCTGCAAGTATCACCCAGGAGTGTGTTCTTTCTCCTCTCCTGCGTCCTCAAGCATGGCCCTGTTTTCTCATCACGCACAGGCAGCTGCTAACCCAAATCACATATCAATAATAGCATCTGGAACCAGCCATTTAAGCCATGGAGTCACCCAGAGAGCCCAGAATCCCAAAACAGCCAATCAGATGGCACTGTCTGGTTCTCAAGGCAGACACACCCTGCCTCCAGCAAATCAGCCTGCAAGATGCAGAAGAAAATTAATCACTTCAGAGATTGTTCTCAAAATGGTTGAAAAGCAAGGGATGCTTATGTCCCTTGGGGAAATTGCGGCTGCAATAGGGTTTGCAAAGTCCACTGTGGCTGCAATCCTGTGAGCCCACACCAACTGTGGCCCCCTACCAAGAAGACCCCAACTGGTGCCTGTTCTTCAACTGAAGGTGAAAATCCCACCCTCTCATGATGGCTATTATGGAGCATGACCCACAGATGCCCTTGGTCCAGGTCCGTCTCCAACTGGGACTCCACAGCATTTTCACCAATAAAGGAACGGTGAGTTTGTGGATGCACAGAGTTGTGGTTACCGCCAGACTCTTATCCAATCAGGTTCTCAGTGGCCCCAGTTTGATGGACACTGACCCCTATGATTCTACTGTCATCAATTTTGTCAAAGGAAGGGCAATGAGGGCTGTAGTGAGGCAATCTTCCTGTCATATGCCAAGATATCTGCAAGTATTCAAGACTTTGGATAAAAGCGCACCCAGTCTGACGTATTCAAGCATGGGCCAATCCTGTATCAATTTGTTGGGGTTTTGTTGGCAGCTTCTTCATTAGGGGTCAATCATTACTCCACATTGTCAAAAACTGCAGATGGTTATGTCTACCAGACAGAGCACAAGGCCATGCTGGAGGAGTGGACCACACAGCAAAAAGTGTACACAGTTGTACTGAGTGCTGAGATGGAGCAGCAGGAATAGGCAACCCAAGAAATCAGGACTGTGGGCATACCTGTTGGTCCTACCCCATCAACCACACCAACATGCATCTTGCAGATGTATGTCTTTATAATTTTGGCTCTGCTCTCAGGCGCTTAAAGCCTGCCAAATACAATGAACTGTGCACCCAAATTGATAAAAGTTATGAGCTTTTCCCTTCCATGTTTGTCCAGGACCTATCAGATCTTGTCATTTTCTATGCAAGTGATAGTGATAAGTCCAGAAAGGACTCCTGCCTCCCCCCACGCCAATCCATTCATTTCACCAAGCCTGCATATGTGACAGGCAACAAATTTGAGCAATTGAATCAATCAGCTCTTGCTACCCCTTCCCAGTCAACAAACCCTGCCTCCCCAACTCCCTGTCAAGCCACCCACTTTCCAAACCTGACTCCCAAGCCACCATACATTCTCTCCCCACTATCTCTGATACCGCCCCTTTCACAGGCGCAGATGAAGACAATGTTCTTTCCACCCATTCCCTTGCCTACTTGTCCTTTGATGAGTAAAATAAAACTTTTCTTTGTGCCAACTTATTAAAATTGTTTTTGTTCTTTCAGTTCATAATTAATAATATATTTTTTTACATTGTTAGCATTCCCCATATGTAAAGAATGTTGTACATTTGATGTGGTAACATATAATTATTTTCATGGATATTTTTCATCATCATTAATAAATTAAAGACCATAAATGTAAATATTGCATTAGAATATTGTAATTAGACGTCAACTATTGATATTTTGATATTATATGCATGACCAATTCATTTTGTTTAATAAAGTTCATTGTAAACAAGGCCTTTTTAATTGTAATTTATTGAAATGAACTGTGTTTATATTAGAGATCTATTAACACTTAGTACAAATATTGATACATAGTGCATTTTACAGCCTGTATATTTACCTATTGGTAATAATTCTGTAATTTTTTTAGTTAGATTTTGTGAGGTAATAATAATGTAATGTGTTAATAAACAGTAATTTATTAACACATTACATTATTAGTACCTTGTAAAGTCTAACTAAAAAGTTTACAGAATTATTACCAATAGGTAAATATACAGGCTGTAAAATGCACTATGTATCAATATTTGTACTAAGCGTTAATGGCTCTCTAATATAAACACAGTTCATTTAATTAAATTATAATGTAAAAGGCCAAGTTTACAATGAATTTTATTAATCAAAATACATTAAATTATGAACATAGTTTCTAAAGATCAAGAGTTGACATCTAATTGCAATATTCTAATGCAATATTTACATCTATTGTCTTTAATTTATTAATGATGATGTAAATTATTCATGTGTTGAAGGTAGTACTATAAAAACCAGTTTTTTATGGAATTAAAACATAATGTCAAATATCTGTAACTTAATAAACAAATTAGAGTCAGCCCTCCAAAAGGTTGTCAAGCTTGAATATAACATAAGGGAAATTGTGGTAAATCAACTGAGAAATGAGGGAAAGGTCTTGGTCCAGAAAAAGGAAACCGCAAAAAATAGCCTGGGAACAATGGTCAACAAAGAACACAAGGAAATAATTTTAAATCTTCAAAAGGAAATACTCAAGCGGTTAGATTTCAAAAGTGAAAATTACAACTTGTGGGAATTTGCAAAAACCAATAGAAAGAATACTCAAAAAATCAAACTAATTGAAGGAAATGAAATCCCACAGGAAATAAACACAAATGAAGAGGAAACTGACCAAATGAAAACAGAAGAACACAAAACACAATCAAGAAGCAGAAGCGCTTCAAGAAATACAGAAGCTTTATCAAATGAAAACCAAGAAGAAACACAAGTTGCAAGAAAGATAAGGAAAATTCAGCCTAGGAAAATCAATGAAGAGCAGCCAATGCTCATGAAGTTTGCTGAGGTGGCGCCTGTGGCTGAGGGGGCCGCAGGGGAAACAATTAGCAAGTCTTTTTATGTTAGCTTATATTTATTTAAGCTATTACTAGGAATGGGGACAAGGTTGCAGAAGTGGCGGCTTTTACGCCAAGTTGGTTCTACAGGGGTTACCAGTCACTGGTAGCCCCTGTAAAACAAATAAATAAAAACCAAATAAATAAAATAATTCAACAGAATATGAATAATTTTTCAAATATTGAAGCTAAAGATAGGGAATATTTACCACCCGCAGGGTGCTTGCCGTGGTTAAGGGAAGCATATAAAATATGATCAAATATCAACTTCAAAGAGATGAATGAAATTTGCGGGGATGTCAAGCTAAACTTTGATGAATATATATGAAAGCATTCAAAGATTCCCATTCACAAACATAATTGAATATGAAAAAACCTAGTCAAAACTGAATTTCAAATAGAAACTGAATATTTAAAAATTGAAATTTTTAATGAAGTATTCAAGGCATTGTCAAACAAAGTTGGGGATGCAGTCCTTGTGAACACATTTAAACCTTTATTAATTTTGTTTGCTGAGGCATGGGGGGCTGATACAAGTCAGGCGCCCCCGGAACCCTTCTCAAATTCAATCAAACTTCCTACATCAATAGATTAATTCAAGTATTCAAAAAATTGTACATGTTCTTGGAAAAATACACCTTGCAAAGAATAAACATTGCGGTATACCTGGGAATCCTCCTTCACTGCATATTAAAAACCAATGTCAAAAAGTTGGAGGATGTACCTATTCAAATTGATATACACCACTTAGCACTCAAACGCCAGAAGACACCATGGGGGTATAGGATAGTTGAGCATGTCCTGTACAACTCCTTTGCTTTGGTTACGTTGTATGGGTACTACGTGCCCCCTGAAAAAACCTATTAATTGATTTGCTCACCCACCTTCCTTTTATCAAACGTTCAACAACCACTGGGGTACAGGGCGCCACCCCTCTAGCAATCACATCCAGGGTTGTCCACCACTTACAGAAGAGTATGTGGATCCAATTGGATGCTCTAGCCAAAAATTTAATTTTGGGGTATAATTCCCTGGGTTAATTGCATCCCCTTAGCAATTTGCATCCCCCTAATAAATCATTTTCCCTTGCAACTTAAATTTTATTTTTTTAAAAAATTATTTTAATATTAAATATTTTTATTTAAATGGGTAATATTATTATTTTAATAGTAAAATTTTAATTTTAAATATTTTAATATCTAAATTTTAATATCTAAATTTTAATATCTAAATTTTAATATCTAAATTTTAATATCTAAATTTTAATATCTAAATTTTAATATCTAAATTTTAATATCTAAATTTTAATATCTAAATTTTAATATCTAAATTTTAATATCTAAATTTTAATATCTAAATTTTAATATCTAAATTTTAATATTAAAATTTTAATATTACAGTAGTTTTAAACCCTATGGCAACAAGCAAAAAAGCTTCATATTTAAACAAATTCAACTCAGATGTAAAGGAAAATAGCTAATATAAAAAATAAATTAGAACTCAGTGATTTTTATACTAAATTTACAATAGATTTTGGCTCTATCAATTTTGTTTTCAGATTATTTGATTTCATTTACATCTGAGTTGGATTCATTTAATTCTGAAGTTTTTTTGCTTGTCGCCATAGGTTTTAAAACTACTGT
>QTSX02004492.1:0-15191 GCA_014839935.2 Entomophthora muscae | reverse complement strand
CAGTTGCTCATATTTCAATATTAAAATTTTTAATATATAATATTTAAATGTTGAATAGATCACAATTAAATAAAAATAGTTAAATTTCAAATATTTAAACTTTAACAGATAAATTTTAAGATTTTTAATTATAATTTTACTTTTAATATTTTAATTTTATTTTAAATTTTAATAGGTAAATTATATTATTAATATATATAAATATATTACAAGACATTAGTTATAGTTGCAACCATATCAAATAATAAAAAAAAGTTAAAAATGTTTTATTTTCTAGCTTGTCAAGTACAGGTTCATTTATTACATATACAAACATCAAGAACTGAATTTATCCACAACAGACGGCCTGCTCCACTTATGTTCTAAACAAGTGCTTGTTTAAAACTTGAATTAAATTTCCCTTATAATATGATTTGATAAATATATTTGATATGCTTGACCTGCGTCATAAGTACTAATTAGTAAGAGATACATGAAAATCATTGGTTTTTTTGTGTGTGGCTATAGTGGCACTGAAATATTAAGGATCAGATGATGATTTATGAGGTCTGATTTGTGGCTTAAAAAGCCAAAGTACCAACACGGGCTCACAATTATTTAAATAAAATTAATCTATTTCTATCATTTTTTAATTTTTTTAATTATTAACTCTACAGTCAATACATTATTTGGTGGATTATAATAAAAAATACTAACTCTATATCTAGAATAATAAATTTCATTTTTATATTTTTACTAATTCTTATATGTCTATAATACAATTCAACATCACTTCATTATATATAAATAATAATTTTTGAGTCCTAATAAAAACAAAATAAATAAAAATAAAAAAATAAAACCCAGAGCTCCCATTTATCTGATTGGCTTGGAGGCAAGTGCTTTGGGGAGGAAGGATTCTGAGTGCTCATAGAAAGCTGCCACCATATTGGGTGACATTGCAAATTGACTGACCTCAAGGATGTTGAAGAGATCCTTGATGTCCTGAGGAAGGCCTTGTTTCACCTTATTCTTGATCCAACCAAAGACCTCCTTAATTGGATTTGGGAACAGGGAATATGGCGGGAGGAAGAGAAGTCTCATTGGACAATTGGTAAGCTGGTGGCTGAAGGTGTGGCTGTTTTTGTCAATGGGGGGACTCAGACATAACAGATCCACTTTGTGGAGCCTGACATTATCCAACACAACAATGTTGGTTGTACTGCATTAATTGATCTGGAGATACTCCTTGCCAGTTTGGAGAAAATCAAGAAATGTTCTGCTATTATGGGAACCCTTGATCATCTGATACAGGTCCAACCTGCAAGGAGCAAGAAGCGCTACCATGGAATAGGTCTGGGAACAGATAGCTGTATAATGGGCTATGCTGTCCTTGGACCCCTTCTTGACCCACCCATTCCTAGACCTGAGTGAGGAGGAAAACCACAATTTGTTAATGTAGAAGAACTGGACATTCCCAGTCTCCTTTAGTGCCAGATATGTCTTAGCATAATTGTGTCAATCATCAATGCTCTTCTCATTGTTTCTGTTGTACAGAAAAACACCCAGTACTTTCCAGGAGAAGCCCAAATCAACCATTGCTTTATAAACAAGGATTTTGGAGACAGAAAGCCCAAACTCTGTGACAAGCATTGATTGGACGGCAAGTGAGTCCAGAGGGAAATCCTTGGTAATCCACTGCTTGATTGCATTGATATGAACGGGCTGAAGGAGTTTGGGCTGCTGCTTAGCCTTGGTGGATTTGGCAATTTTCCTGGTGTCACTGTATTTTTTGTTGATGTCACCAATATATCTGGCCGTGACACCAAATTCGGACGCAATATCCCAAACCGCCATTCCCCTGTTCAAGCAGTTGAGGAGAGCTTCACGCTCACTATCTGTCAACCAACGCTGGCCCTTGGCAGGTACCACAGCATCCTGGCTACCAGGCTCAACACAGGGGATGGGGACCTTTGTGTAGAATGTGGGATCACACTTGGTTGCGCTAGCGCCATCAATGGTGGCATAAGACACAGGCATAGATGGCTCTTCTATGGTGGCCAATGGCACATAGGACATGTCAAAAATGCAGGGGCAGGAAGTGGCAACTCTTGGATCAAGAGTGCAGGGCTGGGTGACAACTGGATACATAGTGGAGGTGTAAGTAACCTCAGTGTTTCCGGTGACCCTGGTATAGGAAAATTTGTGGCAGGCCTTGAGAGCCACTTCTGTCTTGGATTCAGGCTGGTTGATCAGGCTTGGGATGCAGGAGGTGTTTGACTGGCAATGACGCCTTGGGAGGCCTGTGTGTTGACATGCCTCCCTTCAATTTGTGTTATGGATCTTTTCTTGGACCCTCTGGGATGCCCTTGTGGACAGGCTGCCCCGCGGTCTGATGCAGAAGCTGGTTGAGAATGTGATTGACGGTCCATAAAAATAAAATAAAAATATTTATTAGATTAAATATGTATTTATTTGGATTTATTGGTTTAGTTGTGGGTAGTTGTTTTCTCTTGATTTAGCCTTGAATATTAGCATAGTTACTATATATGTGATTTGAAGTTTATAATATTGTATACTATCTGGGTTTGGATAATTTTAAAGTTTAATCACTTTTTATGTCTAAACATGGTTATCAAGATTGAATTTTTAGCTTGATTTTAGTTGTGGTGGAGCTTTTTGATTTGGGTTGATTTTTCTTAATGTGCTTACTGTACAAATTTGAATTCCAGTTCCTGCAATTAATAGTTGAGTTTACTAGTGGCATTCAAAAGTTATTTGAAATTCAGTTCATGGATTTGACAATCCCGTAATTTCAAAAAACATAGTAAACTTAATGAAAATGGTTGATGGATTTGAACACTTCAAAATTGATTCCAGTCAATTCATTTCATCCATTCAAAATATGCAGTCCAACTTGAACTTTGCAAAGTGCCTATGAGTTCCCAATTTTTTTAAAAATTCAAATAAATATGCAGAGAATTCAATTTAATTAAAAAAGGCCATCCCTCAAAAGTGATTTGAAATTTGGACCAAGAATTTGACAATCCTGCATTTTTACATTCAGGTTCTGAATTTATAGTATTTGCCTTGAAGTTCATTAAATTTTTGGAACAACTTTATTATGTTTCTCTTACCCCTCAAATTTGTGGTATTTTTGGTGTTACATGCTTTCTTGTTTCTTCTCTCCATTTCCCCAGATGTGTGAGAGGGCCTGACTGCTTCCTTGATCTCTGTTATAGAGGATCCAAGAATCCTCATGTACATCATGAATGATTTCTCTGGAAAGGCCTTATATACTCTGATTTCTGGTAGCACTCTCCTCCAGAGTCTTGCTCCCAATGAGGAAGACTACTTGTTGACCCAAGAGGCATTTTACTACTCTCCTACTTTATAAGAGCTGGTTTCCCAGCCTGTGGTGTTTGAAAACCCCAAAATTGTTGATTCTTCTCCACTGCAATCTACACCGTCCCCCAGTTGTACTCCTTGTCTGCTGGTGGGTGCCCTTCTAATGGCTGCTAATGTTTACTTTCTTGCAATAACCTCTGCCTCATCTCTTTGGACTCCTGCTTGAGCAGACATACCAGTGTTGCACTGGGTGATGTCCTGGTGGATTTTTCCTCAGGAAAGGGGGTCAAACTTAGTTAATTTAGCCCCCTTCTCTCAAAACAAGGGTAAAATATGCGCCTGATTCCAAGAGTGCTAAAACTGTGTAACTTCAAAAACAGAGAGGTTGAGACATCAGTTTATTGGGATGTCTGGTAATGGTGTAGAGTACTAGGTCTCCTGAAGGGAACTGGATCATTGGGCACTGATCCAAATCCTCTGGGCAATATTCATTGTTTGGCAAGACAGAAGGTTGGTGAGAAGAGCTTGGCTTGCTTAATGCTCTCCTTGGCTTTTCCCTTATCCTGGTTACCCTGAGTACTGGTAACTTTGAAGTTAGTGCAATTAGACTGGCCATTGCTCCTGTTGCTATGGCCATTGGAGCTCAAAGGTTTGTTGTTTGTGTGGTTACCATTGTTAGGTGGAGGGCAGTTGGAGCATCCTGAGGAGTGGTAGTTTTTAGGTCTCTCCCTTTTCCCGTTTTGCGCCTTGTGCAGTGCATTAGATGTTTGCTCTGATTTCTCTACTTCATGGCACAGGCTCTGCAGATTGGTTACTTGGTCCAGGTTGATGTGTCTTATTACATTTAACTTGAGTGTGTTGTAGTATATGAGGTGTTTGGCTAGATTATCAAATACTATATCTGAAGGTGCCCAAAGACAAAGCTCCTTGTATACGTGGGTGAGTTCTTTTACTGCGCCAGTCTGGGTCAGGTTCTTTACTTGGAGTATTATCATGAGGGAAGTGTTTTTCATCACAAATCTTGCCAAGAAGTACATTTGATAGTATCCCAGTCCTTCTCTGTATGGTCTTCATGCCACTTGTTGCACCAGGTTCCTGTGTTGTGGGTCAGGCAAATGAATATATCTGCAATCCTGAACAATTTAGGCACTCCATCTGTATCAGCTTGCTCTGGGAAGCCTGGATCCACACTGTGGCATTGTCATCATTAGCTCCTGCAAATAATTCCAAGGCAGCACTAGAAAGTTGCTGGGCACGTGTGCAGCCATGGTGCTTTCATCACTGGTTCAAGGGGTAGAAGAAGTTACCTGTAAGAAACCTTATGTTGACAAGGAATTGAAGGCAGGAACTGTAATTACCATGTTATGGTAAATAACATGTCCTTCTGGTATATCAGCTCTTGTTGTGTAAGGTGTCCAGTCCAATAAAAGCCCAGACATAATTCTTTTTTATATTTGTTGACTGTGGTGGGTACAGGCAACAGAAGGGATTTTGTAACAAAAGGTATTATGGAGAATTTACCTGTGCTATCAATTTTGTAACTGTACTGTATTAGCAAAGTTACAAGGAGAAATAATTGAAAGCTAGATAATTATCTTTATTGAGACATGTGAATTTTATATTTGGGTTAAATTATTATAGGAGAAACAAGATTAGGGTAATCAATCAGTTAGATTGGGCAGGGGCATGATCCATGTAATGAGTGAAGTGCCAAATTGAGCTTTCTATCAAGCTAGGATTGTCACTGGCTCTTTTTGCTGGATTTAGTTATTTGAGTTAACTTTTGAATTTGGCTAAAGGTGATGGGTAAGTTGGTTTGGGGGTCACAGAATCTCTTGTGCAGAACTTTGCCAGGGGGTTGACCTGGTTGTTTTGACATGATCATTGTCAGGGCCCAAATTCCCATGAAAAATTATTGATAAATCTCCATGATAACCCATAGACATGAAAGCCTTTTGAAAACAATTATCCTGATACAAAAGACCCATTAATGACCCTTATTGGCCAGGAATTTGTAAGGCTCATGTACCGCAAAATCTGGAAATAGACTCTATAGGTTAAATTTTACTTCAACTTATTGGGAAATGGTTAAGTAGGAAATCAATTGTACTCTTTCACAATTGCCCAATCATTTTATCACAGGACTTACCATTTGTTGTGGCACCTTATCAACTAAAAGCCAGGCGCACCACAGTATATGCACAAGTTAGGTGCAGCCCCCTTTGCACACAAATGCGCTCATTTCCAAACATCAAGTGCATGCCACTGAAGAGGATGCCACAAAAACAATGGTGATCCAAGAATTTAATGTTCCCTCAGTTAATTATAAAGCTGAAGAAGGGAAATCTTCCTCAATGTTTTACATTGTCTTAATAAAATTCATATGCAACAAGAGCATTTGTGGCTTATGGGGTCTATTATATTTATATAAATATATATCTCTTACTTGCCTTACTTAAAAAATCCTGCCAAAAATATTATCTTATGTATCAACAGCCTCCAGATCTTCTCCCTTTCTTCTAGTTCCGCCTTTATACATCCCAGAACAGTATCATTATCACTCTCATTACCTGGATCTTCTTCCCTTGATTAGTTACTCAAACATCATGTAGAAAACTCCAACTATTCCTCTCATTCAAGTGGTTCCCTCCATCCAGGATTTCAGAAAGCTTGGTTTGTCTATATCACAGTGCTTGGATTAGCCAATCAGGTTGTACCCTACACTAAGACTTGGCATCCCTGGGCTACTTCTTCCAACTACCTGGTTACAATATCTCCTATAGTATACATGGCCTTCCAGGCCCGGCCTGTTACTCCTGCTGGAGAGCATCTGGCGTCTAGTGTGAGCCTTGAAAGTCATGGCACTCATCCTTTAGTGCCCTACCTAAAATGTAATCTATGAGCTTTAAACAGATGCCCCCTACCAAACTATTAGCAAGGTACTCAGAATACAGAAAAAAGACAAGCATTTCCCTCCTGTTGCATATGAGTAAAGGAAACTCTCAGATAGGGAACAAATATAGCCTATCAATGGTAAGAAATTGATAACAATTAACTGCTGTCTAATTAAATGATACTGATATTTGGAAGGTGCCCAAATATTTAAAGTTTTAACTGGCCATAAATCACTAGTGTTCTTCAAAACACAACAGAGCCTCCAAATAAGACAAGGTGGATGGGTTAATAATATCCAAAGGTGCCCTATGATTGTTGAATACAAAACAAGAAAAGAGTTACTTACAGCAGACACCCTCTCAAGGCTGTACTGTAAACATTTACTCTGTGAAAATGGTGAAGACCCTGATTGGCTCATGTTAATAATGAAAAATCTTCAAGAAAACTTCAAACCTGGTACTTTAATGGATATTCAAGAGAAATTCCTCAAGGGCAAACATCTGTTTAAAAGCGTCTATGGTACTCTCTAATACATGCTGCCAAGTGAAAACACTGTACCTTGCATCCCATCAACACAAAAGATTGGCACTGCTATTTTTTATTAAAGATGCTTACAGCACACTCATAGCAGGAATTTACACAGATAACTTAAGCTCTGTTACTGACAGTCAAACATGCTGGATGATATCAAAGAATTACTTGATCAATGTGAAGTGTGTGAGAATTTTTCTTGATCTAAGGCACCCCCAAACCTGTGATGTTGGTTTCAATAACCCAAATTTTCAAGGTATGGGTGTTATATATTGTGAGACCCATGTCATGAGATAAAAAAACAAAAAATACATCATCACAGCCATTGATTATACAGCAATATGGCATGTAGTGCAAGCTACAAAAGAACATAAAGGAAATTATGTCTGACAGTCCTAGACAAGAAAATAATTACCAAGCTTGTAAACCCCACCCTTTCAATCATGGATAGAGAAACCAAAATCACTGCCAATGACACCAATGTTTACCTCATCAAGAATGGCATCAAACACACCATAAGCAGCCTTTATCACCCCCAAGCTAATGGCAGGTTTGAAAAACTAAATAGATCATTTTTAGAAGCATTAAGTAAACTTTATCTCAACAATATTTGTCTTTGGGCTGATTTTTTGCCAACAGCAATAAAGATATGTTGCATCTGCATAAACTGTTATATGGGCAAAAGTCCATATAAACTTCTATATGAAAATAAGCCCATCATCTTTGGTACTAAATTAAGACCCTGGTTACTTTTACCTAAGAAGATACCAAGTGACAATGACTCTGATGTACAACATGCTAGAAAAGACAAAGAAGACAAAGAACAATAAACAGGAAGAAAAAGAAGGGATACCACTCTAGGAAGAAATATTCCAAAAAGGAGATGTAATCTAGGTTGTGAATCATGAGCTACACAAGTTAGAGCCAGGTTTGAGAGGGCCAGGGGCTGAAGTTAAACCCAGCAGCACCTACCTCATTCAAGAAGCTAATGCCTGTACAGGATTGAAGCTCATGCATCATGATCAACTCTGTCTATTTAAAGCAAGAAATTCCCAATGCAATTCATGACTCCCTGTGTCAGAAACCTTATTTCAAATATTTCTGTCAACATTGATTTATCTGAGGCTAAAGTCATTTTTGAAGATGCAGAAATTAGTGAGGATTTTTGTGTTAATCTTAAACCTAAATTGGAAGGTTTATTTGATAGTAATATGTTAAAGTTACCCAGTTTGGGTCCATTTTGTGATTGTATGAATGGCTTATTTTCAGCAACAGGAATGGAACCATGTTCACTTCTGTCAGAGATTCTGTGTCACTGGGTCAAAATAGAGACATTTTTGTTATTGATTCAATTTTAAGCCTGGCTAATCCAATCTAAATCAGCCAATCAGATGTCTCTAATTTGGTTGATGATGTCTTAGATGTTAAGGAGTACACTGAATCACTGAAAAGCTGTTAAACAGCTATTAGGACTCTTAACCACTGTTTCTACCTTGGCTCTGTGTTAAACATCAGAGGAGATGATTAGGATTCCTGTTAAGTTGTTTGAGGATACTTTAAGATTTAAATAAGGGTAACTGATTAGACTTAAGTGCTGTTAAGTGATGGATAGTCTGTTATAATTTTCAAATTTAGAACTGTTGTAACTGTGCTGTTTTAGCAGAGTTAAAGGGGAAAATATTTAGAAACTAGATAATATTCTTTATTGAGAGGTAGTGATTATATAGTTAATGTGAGTCATGGATAACAGGAACATGATTGTGTAGATCACACAGTAGGATAGTGAAGGAGTGGCTTGATCCTAATAATAATTCAAGTGCTAAAACAAGATATTCACCATAAGGGATCATCATTTGATCATGTTGTTGAATTTGGAAATTTAAGTTGACTTCCTAGTCTGGCTTTGAGTGACTGGATAATTGGATTGTGGGTCACAAACCTGCTTATTTGGAACCTTGCTGGTGGGTTGAGCCTGCTGTTTCAACACCCCCCCCCCCCAACTGAAGGCTGGCCTCCTCTGGGGGCAGGTTGTCAGGGAGGTCTTCAGGAGCCTGGGTGCCATACTGGACTAACTGTTATTCTGTGGCGGGTAGGATGGTCTTGCACTGTTTCTGTCTTGCCTTGCAGAGTCTCAGGCAATCATGGTGGAGGACCTTGTCTTGTTTACGTTTCATGAGTCCTTGCATGAGGTAAGTGTTGTTTTTGTTTACCTTTAAGATGATTGCCAGGCCTACTTTCTTGGGTTGTAGTTTACTTTTGTTGATGTTCATGACCCAAACTTCATTGACAACCTTGTGTCTGTTCTGGATGGGGACAAATGTCTTTTGTAGACGCTTGTTTTCTCTTTCTGTTTGATTGATATTGGCCTCTATGACCTGGGGATCTGAGCAAGGGGGAACCTTGCTTGGAATTTCCAGCTTGGGTCCTAACAATGCTTGGATGAAATTGGGCTGTGTACCATATACTAACTCAAAGGGGCTTTTCCCAGTGGATCTGTTCACGCAAGTCTGGAATACAAGCAATGCAGTCAATAGCTTCTTGTACCATTCCTCGGGTTTCCCAGCAGTGAGCTTGGCCAAGGCTTGCCCAAGGCTGACATTTAGCCGCTCCACACGTCCATTGGCCTGATGATGATAAGGTGTTGTCACTGTGTGCTTGACCCTATTCTTGGTGAGGTATACATTGGTGTTTTTGGAGGTCAATTTTTTGCCTCTGTCAGTTATCAGGAGTTCTGGATTTCCAAAGTTGCTGATGATTTCCTTCCCTATGAATTGCTGCATGTTGTTGCCAGTATGTGTTTTTACTGCTTGTGCCACTGACCATTGTGTAGTAAAGTCTACTGCAGTAATGATGTACTTCTTCTCACTATGCTTTCCTGGCATGGGGCCCACAATGTTTAGGGCCCACACCTTGAAGGGCAGTTGTGTGTGAATAGATAGTACTGATTTAAGTGGGGTTTTATTTTTTGAAAATTTCTCACATACTTTGCATTGGTCCAAGACTTCCTGAACATCTTGGTACAGGGTTGGCCACCATGCTTTGTGCTTAAGGAATTTGTAGAGGTTGCAACTTTTTGTGTGCCATAGGTCTCTATGGTAACGTAGAATGGTGTCAAATTGCTGATGTGTGGGAACATAAGGGATGGTGGTTCCATCAAACATTTTTTGATGTAAGGTTCCATACACGTCTGCAAATAAGTGCTTGCTCTTAATAACTGTTTCCTTTGTTATGTCTATAGTGCCAGGGGGAAACCTTTGTACTTTGTTCAAAGTACCAAGAGGGGCCAGTCTGGGTCAAGACCATTCTCTCCTCTTATGGCTTGGACGTACAGGTGTGAGAGTGTGTCTGCCATGGCAAGTTCTGGACCAGGCTTGTATTGTATGAGCAATTTGAATCTCTCCAAGAGTTCCATCCAGCGGGCTTGACAACAGAATAGGTTTACTTGGGTTTTGAAATATATGAGTGACTTGTGGTTGGTCAACACCGTGAATTCTCCCTGTTATTCTAGATAACAACGTCATTTGACTAGGTAGTGTACAATTGCCAACAACTCCTTGTTATTTATAGGGTATTGACACTTGCCGTCTGTCAGTTTCTGTGATTTGTAGGCTACGGGCAGGAAGTTGCCATTATTGTTTTTGATTCATAGCACTCTCCCAATGGATATGTCTGAAGCATCTGTTTCTATTTGGTATTCCCCATTGTGTTTGGGGTACTGCAGGATAGGTGCTTTTGTGAGCTTTTCCTTGAGACGTCTAAAGCAAAGGTCATGTTTGGGGTCCATACAAACTTGGATTTGGCTCCAGTTATGGCAGACAGGGGTGCATTCAGGACGCCCCAGCCAGGTATAAAACGGCGTACATAGGCCACCATTCCTAAGAATGTGTGGAGCTCCAACTTGTCTTTGGGTGGTGGCATTTTGCAGATGGCCTTTATCTTCTGACTGTCAGGCTTAATGCCGTCTTTTGAGACTATGTGTCCTAGGAAAGGCAGTTGCTTGCAGAAGAACTGGCATTTGGAGGGTTTGACTAGCAGTGTGTGTTGTGCCAGGGTAGCAAAGACTGCCTCCAGATCTTCACAATGCTTCTCTATCAAGGGGCTATAGACAATAATGTTGTCCAAGTAGACTAAGGAGTGCTTGCCTATGTGAGGGGCAAACACCTTGTTTATGAAGGTCACAAAGGTTGATGTGGTTTTTTTCATATTAAAATTGAGCACCACACACTTGTATGAGCTGTACTTGGTATGAAAAGCTGTTTTGGGGATATCTTCCTCTTTGATATGGATCTGATTGTAGCCTGCAGTTAGTTCAATCTTGGAGAAGACTGTTGCTCTGCCCAGGGCATCAAAGAGGTGCCAATGAGTTGTAGTGGGTAAAAATTCTTGATGGTAACTTTGTTTAGGGCT
The DNA here is from genome assembly GCA_014839935.2 of Entomophthora muscae. Classification (NCBI taxonomy): domain Eukaryota; kingdom Fungi; phylum Entomophthoromycota; class Entomophthoromycetes; order Entomophthorales; family Entomophthoraceae; genus Entomophthora; species Entomophthora muscae. Next base: position 4,031 of record QTSX02004492.1, on the reverse strand, counting down.
TGATAGTCTGTGATTAGGCGCAGGGTACCATCTTTCTTGGCCCCAAAGAATACAGCGGCCCCAAAAAAAGATTGTGAGGGATGGATAATTCCTTTCTCCAAGGCCTCTTTGAGGTAGGCACATGGGGTGTTGTCTTTGTTTGGGGTCAGGCAATAGATGGTTTGCGCCTTGGTTACAGCTCCCTTGAGTTAGATGGAGTGTTAGATATGCTTTTCCAGAGGCAACCTGGGTAAAGCCTCCTTGAATATTTCTGGGTGGCAGGGTACAATTTTGCAATCTTGAGGAGTAGTGGTATTCTGGTGGTCTTTGAAATGTATGATCTTGTACTGGCAGGAGTCCAAGTCAATTGCCTTGAGGTTCTCTCTTTTGTCTAGGGTCTCTGTAATGTGCACAAAGATGTGGTTGCGTAGGAGTTGGTCCACTGAGTCAGGGTAGATCTGGTGGTTGACACCTTTGCATTTGATGGTCAATACCAAAGTTGCCCAATTTATGTGGGGGTTGTTCTTTTATAGCCAGTCCAGACCCAGTACAATTTCAAACTTTGGAAAGTCAATGACAGGGCCTTGGATGGTAGAGTGCAGGTTCTCAAGCATGACAGAGAAGAGGGCGGCTTCCCTTGTCACGGCAATGTGATGTTTGTCAGCTAAAACCAGGTTTTTAATCCGTGAAGGATTAGTGATTAGCTTGAACTTGTCCACAAAGCTGCTTTTGACTAGGGTTTGGTCCAAGCCCAAGTCCAAGAGTTCCAAGCCTGTGTAACTGCAAAAGCAGAAAGGGTAAGACATCAGTTTATTGGGGTGTCTGATGATGGTGTAAAGCACCAGGTCCTCTGAGAGAACTTGCATTATTGGACACTGGTCTGCGTCCTCAGGTCAGTATTCATCATTGGGCAAGTCAGGAGTTGTGCAGGAAGAGCTTGGCTCACATAATGCTCTCCCTGGGCTTTTCCCTTATCTTGGTTGCCTTGTGTGGCAGTGATACGGAAATGGGTACAGTTTGACTGGCTGTTGTTCCCATTTCCATGTTCATTTGAACCTGCAGGTTTATGGTTTGTGCTACTTCTGTTGTTCCCAGGAGTGGTCAATTAGAACACCTGGCTGGGTGAGAGTCTTTGGGTCTCTCTTTTTTTCTGGTTTGCGCCTTGTGGAGAGTGTTGGACATTTGTTCTGCTTTCTCTGCTTTTCAATATAGGCTCTGCAAGTTGGTCACCTGGTCCAGATTTACATGTCTCATCACATGCAGCTTGAGCGTGTTGTAATACATAAGATGGGTAGCTGGGGTGTCAAAGGCCATATCTGAGGGGACACATAATCAGAGCTCATCATATGCTCAGGTGAGCCCCTTCACTGTGCCTGTTTGGGTGAGATTCTTCACTTGGCGTATAATTATGAGTGTGGTGTCCTTAAGCACAAATCTTGCCAAGAAGTCTTTTTTGAAGGTATCCCAGTCCTTCTCTGTATGGTCTTCATGCAACTTGTTGCACCAGGTGCCAGCGCCATGAGTCAGTTGGATGGAGATCTCTGCAATCCAGAATTGTTACAGGCATTCCATCTGTGCCAGTTTGCTTTTGCAGATTGAAATATGCAGCAGTGTTGTTGTTGTTGGTCTGAAAGAAATTGCAGGATAGTAAGAAGCTGTCTCCATGTGGTGGGGAATCACCCACCAAATCCACATAGAGTTAATGATTAACCACCAATGCAGCTTCAAATACTGTTTTGTAAAATTTCCAAATGAGATACTAGGATTAAGTAATATAATTAATCCTAACCAAAGTAGCCCAAGATAAATAGCCTGTGAAAGCATCAGAGTATCTTCAGAATAAAATTCAGGACATTGAGATGCAACAAACTTTTCAGGTTCAAAGACAGGGGGAACCACTCCAAGATTGGCAGGCATTGAATTAACATTGGGAGGTGCTGGCAACAAAGTTCCAACTGCAGGGCCCCATCTTCCAGTAATGATCTGGCTCAGAATCAGATTGTAGGGAATATAGTGCAACAATCTAACTACAGGATGCATTTTCAAAAGTAATTTAGACCAAGGGATATTTGATTTTTATTGAGTAAGTTTTTAGAAGACTCAACTCTTAGAGTTGAAACAGTGAAAATTATTCAATATATATCAAAAATTGACTAAGCAATACCACCTGGATCCTGGGCTCCTATTCCTTCTACATTGTCAAGTGAGTATCTGGTCCAGGTTGCAAAGAACCTGTCAGGGACTCACTTTGAAGGGAACAAGCCCCCAATTTGGTGAACCAAGGCCCCTAAATTAAGCCCTGCAATGGCTGAACCAATGGGCACAGTGACCATGGCAAGATGGCGTAAGTGACCCAAGTATGCAAACCTTCCCATCAGGGAGCTGAAAGAACCCAGAAGATAATATCCTACCAGATACGTCAAAAGATAGAATGACGTGTGGGGCTGTACCAACAAGGGTTTGGTAGGTGGAGGAGTAATATGGCAGTCATAGTGGAAATTTCTTCTCCAATGACCAGAAGGATACTTGAACCATCCATTGGCCAAGGACTCCTTCTGATGAGCATTGTTGGGAGAGGAATTTTGCCAATCAATAGTGGGAGTGGGATTCTCAAGACCTTTTACAGTTGTAAAAGGGGGACTAGAAACCATAGCAGGAAATAAATTCCCTTCATGGCTTCAAATGGAGTTACTAAGAAATAGATATGATAAGGTAGGATAGGAAATATTCTTTATTGTTGGAACAATTGAAATGAATAGGAATTGAATACTTATATAGCCATATAATCAAGGCTGAAATATTTGAGTGGATCTTTGGGAAACGAAAGAGGATTTTCATGCTTATCATGTAAGGATTGCCTGTTTCAAATGGTGTATACATTGCTGCTTAATAATTGACATACAATTTTGGTGCAATAATTGAAGCCACAAAGATCTTATGAGAATAAGGCTAATTAAACGGTATGAACCCAGAAGATCAAATATCTTGATATACAGAGCCTTGTCTGAAATATTGCAACTGAACCAATGAGAATTCAGTATTTGGGATTGGGGAAGAAAGCACTCCAATAGAAAGGACAGAATAATAAGAACAAGGTATCATTTATTGTAGAATATAGTGGTTAATATACTATATGGGGAAAGCCACAAGGCCACAAGGGGGTGGCATGGTGGGGAGTTCCATGTAAGGTTTAGAGCTGAGGAATAACTTGTGTGGGGATCAGCAAGTCAAATTGGTAACGCTCCTAATTAGGATGAAGTACCTGCCATTTGACATTGCCATCAGATTAATCTATAACATTAGAAACTTCAAGGGGAGACTTTTTGAGTGCCCCCTGTGTATTGTAAGATACGTTAGCAGGCAAGGCTGGAAACTCAGTTGCAACAAAAAGCATAGGGAGCAGTTCACAGATCGTGGAGCTGGCTTGATCCAGCTAATCAAAACAAGAGCGGTGAGTGACGTTATCATTCTTATTATTAACCTTTTTTCTTTTGAAATGATTTTCAAATTCAAATTCAAATTGAGTAGGTGTATAATAAATAGGTAATCTAAATTAATTGGCTGGTTTCATACTAACGTTATCTTCATAATTAGGGTCCTGGGTTCAATTCTTGGTCTGCAAAGGCCTCAAAGACCCAAGAGAGTTAACAATGCTGTGTCTTTGTTCATTTGTGTTAATATCCATTAAGCAAGTATTCATAATTAACAGTGAGTCAGGAAAGGAATTCCTGACACTATCCTTCTCATGGAGTTCCTTCCCTCCTATGGTATCCTTGTAGCAGGACAGGACTTCTGGTGAATTCTCTAGGTTCTCTTCAGGTTCCCAGGAATTGAATTCTACCTCATAACCCTTCTATTTTACCAAGTATTGATGTTTGCCTCAAGAGATGCAGTGATCAAGGATGTCTTCAACTTCCCACTCAGGAGTGTGATTCAAGATGACAGGAGAAGGGTCCTTGTGGACCATGTCCAAGGATGATCCCTTGAATTTAGAGAGGAGGCTGATGTGGAAAACATCATGGGCAGAGGAGCCTTCAGGGAGCTTGAGTCAG